>JAPDSC010105371.1:54512-67226 GCA_026290005.1 Latrodectus geometricus | reverse complement strand
CTGATAAAGACGTGGTCCCTATGCCTTTTCCCTATTTATAGTATACAATTTTTTCCTTGATCTTGTCTTATTTGTGTTGAATAGTATAGTTTCTTCTTATTACAGTTTTTGATTTTTATTTCTCTTCAAGTTACAACTGATTTCATTAATATTTCCACATCTCTCATTAGTTATATATATATATATATATATATATACAGAAGCTAGTATGCTTAATACTAAAATTTAACAAGAAATATTTTAGTATTTAAGCATACTAGCTTCTGATTTTATTTAATGTATCACATGAAATATCTTATTAATGTATTCTAAAAATGTTGTAGTTTAAACAAAAGATTTAGCGAGTTATTATTCAACATGCCTTAAAAAACAATCATTAAATAGTGATAAAAAGCTATCTTTGAACTTAATGTGAAAATGTAAGCTAATAACCAAATTACATAGTAAGAGGTATAGTCAGAAGTAGTATATACGCTATAGGCAACTTTTTAGGAGTTTCTAAAAGATATAAATTGATGCATTGTTCATGATATTCTTCAGAAAAGAAGTCATCGTTCAATATTTGGCCTTTAAAAATAGAAAGATTTAAAAAATAAACTTTATTTTAAAAATATTGGTAAACAATGAAAATATATAAATGTTATCAAAAAGAGTGCAAATTCTACTATATTGGACTCCTACTTATGAATATCTTCAGGAATATATATATATATATATATATATATATATATATATATATATATATATACATTATAATTTGTAACTATTGTTACTGATAAAATTTCTTTGCGTGTTAAAAATTTAACATATATACTCGCATATATATATATATATCGGTAATAGTTTCTAACATTTATAAAAGCAATTTTAAAGAAGTATTTTGGATATATATTATCAACAAATATGATGAGTATTTATTATTAAAGAGTCATTTTTGTAGACGTATTTAATGCTTAAGAAAACGTTTGCAAGTTTTACAAACTCAATACTTTGAATGTTGTTATTTGAAGTGAAAGAAAGGTTAAACTTGATGGATATTTCATTGTATTTTAATTCCTAAAATTATTGACGAGTAAGGTATTTGAAGAAAAGTAAAAAAGCTTAAAAATGATAAAATGGGAGTTGGTGCAGTACTCGGTCTTATAATTTTTCATTTTAGATGTTATATAAATTAGTGATTTTTATAAGTCGACAAACGCTTTATTTATGAATTATTATTGCGAAAGCTATTGAAGACATATTAACTGTGTATCTAAACAAAAGTATAAATTACCTGTATTTGATTAATAACTAAACTTTTAATACTTTGTATTGTGTTTAATGTATAATAAGCAAAATAACATATGTGCAATTTTCATATATCTTATTGCTAATTTTAAATTGTCATTTGTATGATAATTTAAAATTTTATAAAATTCATTCAAATAAAAAGTTGGTATGTCTTGAAGATTGTTTATCTGCCCCTAATTACAAAGTTTTTATGAGTAGAAATGTGTTTTCTGAGGATAATAATTATAATTATAATCATTATCAGCATATAATACATTTCTACATACTGATTATAATTTTCTGTACATTATTTTAAATTTGTTGCTTACATAAACTGTTTGCATTATTTTAAATAAAAAAATTATCATTTTCTTATATCCTTTTCATAAATTTTCAATATTACAAAAAAAAAACTTTTATTTATTTTTTTTTTTGAGAAGAAATTTTAAAATTCTACAGTTCTAAATGAATATAATTGGCAAAATTTAGTTTTGATTTCTAATGTATTGTATGTTAATTTTTTAATTCCTATTATTCTTCAACATACATTAGATTTATATATTATATAATAAGTAATCATGATAAATTTTACTTCTAATTTCCCTTCTGGTATAGGAGAGGGAAATGAAAATAAATTACTAAATATTTATTTATAGAATTCTTTGTTGCCCGGTATTGCTTCTTAGGAATTCTGACTACTGTGATGGAACACTTGTAAAAAAACAGGCTAAGTCAAAGATATGTTTAATTAATGAAAAATAAAGCATTGATGTTTAATTTTACAATAGCTACTCCTGGGAGAATTACTTATTCTCATTTCCTTTTGTTTATAAGAAGTTATTCATTTAGTCATAATTGTTTAAATTATTTCATACAATTTAAGAAGCTTTCATTAGGGTAAGTAAAGAATTTTATTTTTATTAATACAATTTTTCGAAGTAATTAGTTTTAACAATAGAAATTATTTATAGAGATAAACACTTTTATGAGATATTTTAATTTCTTTTATCTCGCCAGAAATTTTCCGTTTTCATTTGAGGCATAGGTATTTATTGAGATTAAATATTTATTATGATTAAATATTTTATGGTAAGATATTGTTTGTTCTCAATTCTGTTCTATTAAGAACACACACTTAATTATATTATTCTTTAAAAAAAAACTTCGTTTAATTTTTAGACATTATTTTTACTTACACATAAATATACTTCAACTGGAATTAGTTTAGCAATATGATAAAATAAATAAATTTACAAACAATAACTTTTCATTAAAAATTATTATATGTTTCTATTAATCAATATATAAGTAAAAAATTTAAAAAGAGCTATTTTCATTTTAAAAAATAATTTCTGTCATTCAAATACTTTGTTTTTAAAAGGTACATATAAAAAGTTTTAAACAAGAAAAATATGACTTATATTTATTTTTAGTGAAATGAAATTTTTTCAAAAAATTATTACATTTTAATTTTTTTAATATTGTTATTAAAAGATTTGTGAAAAAAATTATTTGAAAGAATGTTTTAATGAAAGTTCAAATTAGTTAAGCCTTAACTTTATATGTTCAAGAAATTTATTATTAGTATATTTTATAATTTTTTAGGCTCATTATGAGTAATTATTTGGCAAAAAATCAGTGTTTCTTAATTGCTTCACTATAGGATAAAATTTATTTAAACTAAATATTCTGAAATTTTCAATAAAAATTCTTAGCATCATTTTTTTTTTTAAATATTTATAGTAAATTTCTCAGGTTTTAATTTTACGATATTCGTTTCGTTTGCTTGAGAAAGGTTTGAGTTGAGGAAATAAATTATATCTTTGCTAAAACATGATAACAGATTTATTATCTGAGGGATTTTTTTCCAATAATTTTATAAGATCTTTTTAAGAAACATTACTTATAATAAAGAAAATGTAATTAGAAAATTATGCTTGGATATCTAATTCATGAAAAGGAGAAACTTTACAGATTTTACACTATAAGCACACACAATTTAGTATTATTTTAACAATTAATAAAATAACTATTACAGTTATAATTTTAGAGTAAAATCGATGATCAATGTATAATCAAAAATTTAATTTTTTTCTTTGCACTAAAAAATGCATACATAATAATTCAAAATTTTTATAACTCAAAATTTACTTCAGAAAAAAGAATCTTTTATCCCTCAAATAAGTAAAGAGCACTTTTGGATGCATACTATGATAAAATAAGATAGTTAAAAGTATTTGTTAAATAAGGAATTCAAAAAATATATTAAAACATTTTATTTTTTTGAGTTCGTCATAAAAATGACTATAAAAATAAATATTTCTTAAAACTTATTTTTTTATGGAAGAAACTGAATTACATTCAAATAATTTTCGTTTTTCTGTTTTAAACGATATGGATCATTTAGCATATTACAAGAAAATGTGATCATTATTGAAATTCATTCTGGCATGATTTAGAACTTTTAAGTCAAATGTATATATTTCGTTGAAATTTTTTATTTCTGGTAACTTTATTATTCAATAGTTCTTTCAGATTGGTCAGAAATATTCTTAAGAATAAAAAGAGATCCAAGTAAAAATGAAAATTGAAACATTTATAGAAATAACTTTTAAGTCAATAAAATCTACATGAAACATGAATGTCATGTTACCATTAACGAATGTCATGTTACCATGTTGTCAGCAAAAAGGAATGCATTTATGTTTGATAGAAAAATTTTAGCTTATATGAAATAAAATTGATGTCATTTTTATTGCTTTTTGTATTTAACTGAAATCTGTTAATATATTTGCATATTATTTGAAACCAAAGTGAAAAAGTTTCATTCGCAAATATATTAAAGGTTTATAATGTAATTTTGAGGTTATTGCGTATGTATATTTCCCCACGATAAAAATTAAATATCTTTATTTTAGAATAGTTACTTATTTTCATAATATTTTCTTTAGTTATGAGAAAATATTTCCTTTGTACGATTTTATTACTAAGCTATTATTACTGTTTAATGTTATAATTTTTTTCCTACGTTGCTATATAAAAAAGATTGGAGTATTTTATTAAATATAACCCACCAATAAGTATATAAATATTATATATAACTCTATCTTATATCTATCATAAGTATATATAAGTCTACCAATCAGTTTTTGGAAAGCTGAGATAAAAAGATAAAGACAATTTATTTATATTCAATAGTAGTTAGAGCCCGTGCGGAGGCAATTACAGCCTTAATCTTCTGAAATATGCTTTCTACAAATGTTTGGATAATGGACAGAAGTTCTTTTTTCTTCTTCGGTTTCTTTCAGCGATTTCAGATGGTTGCTGCATTCCTTATATCGGCAATTAAACTCATCCCAGAAGTGTTTTATAAGTGCAATGTCTGGACCCTGGAGCAAACAGTCCAATCAATTCAACTAGTTTTTTGCATACTAATCCATGTAGACATCGCAATATGACAAGATGAGTCGTTATCTTTTGAAGTAATAATGGACGATCCCCTAAAATTGCCTTTGTTGTCCAGAATAGCGGAGAGTGGCATAAAGCTTACGATGAATTAAGATCAAGAATCCCAGTTCATACCACGAGAAAAATTCTCAAACCACAATTCTACTTCCAACAAATTTTGCTGTAGGCACAATGCATCCTGGCAAAAAACTATCTCCAGGCATATGCCATATAGAAATTTTAACAGCCGACTGATAAAGTTTGAGCATGTATTCATCACTCCAGAAAACTTATTTCCACTCATCTACAAACCAATTCGACATTGTGTTCCTCTCCTCTCCAGCTGGCCACCAAAGGTAGATATTGTAATCAAAGGCTTATGGGTGGCAGCACGACCGTGGAAAACAAGCAAATACGTTTCCTTATCAAAGGTATTTATTAAAACATCTATTAAGGATGATTGTTAGAAATTTTGGAATATGTGTGCCATCGGTTTCGATGGATTTTAAAATTTCTTTAGACAATGCTCTTGTTATCTGTCTCTTAGTTACATAGATCTTCCGAATTGAAGCTGACAATTTCTTTAACTTTAATAACTTTTTAAAAACATTCTGACAATTTCACATTCTAATAACTTTTAAAAACAAAAACCAAAGACCTTTTTGGAATGTTTAGCTCACTAGACATGTCCTCTAGATCAGTCATTTCTATGATATCTGACAATTACGCCTTTCTCAAAGTCATATAACTATGAATTTCATGGTATCTTGAAAGAAACTATTACTGATGCTGTTTTCTACACGCTACTTAAATACAGAAGTAGATCAGAATCGCAGAAATCCTTAACTGCATATAAGTCCAAATACTTATAGGTAGATAAATTTAAGCAATTAAACAAAATATATAAATGTATACTGGTTTCTTGAAATTTTGAACTTGGGATGTCACCGCAGAGTAGTTTGTAAATCTATTAAAATCATATCATAATATAAAATATCATGATATATATATATATATATATATATATATATATATATATATATATATATTGCTGAATGTAAGGAGGAATAATGAACCTATCAGAACATTTATACTTATCTCGTGCGTGTGACGATAGGCCTACTATGGACTTGGCATTGACAGATCACTTAACCTCATCACGAACCATAGTATAAGAGAGTCAGTCTGTTAGGTTACATTCATGTTCACTCGTAACATTCACGGAACTTGGCAGCTTATTGAAATATTTACATTACAACTTGTTCATTGATTCGTTTTTATTTGACTCAAAACCACAGGCTTTTGTGCTTCTAATAGAACGATCGATGCAGAATATAATGGATAAAAATTATTTTAATTAACCATCCTTCTTCTGCTTGCAACTTCCTGGACGTCTGACTCGAGTATGGAACCACTTTGGCGAGATACTGCTGAACTGTTGAGTTATGCATCTCCACATTGGTCCTGCACCCAGAATCATGGTTTGAAATCATATTAAGTTTCATTCTCCTATTTCTCAAGTAAGTATTACCGGTATCTTGAATAACCAGTGATTTGAGGAGTTTGTGGACTCTAAACTCCTCAAATCACCCATACTTTCAGAGCTTAACATTAGCCATATTCATATAAGGTACTATATGTGATTACACTGGGCATTCAATGATCAAAAGTTCTTTGCTTATTAGCTTGAATGGCTCCTTTGATCTGCTTGTTTTCCATATCTGTGGCTAGTCGAAAACGTGTAGTCCTCGCTTGCACAACTCTCCTGGGATACAACATAAACAATGTAAAAATGTGGCAGGGAATGCTTAAGCTGATAATATAACCAAAGCCTCTTTGATTATATCCCAAGGAGTGTAGCAACAGTTATAATAGCAAAGGCAGTGTTGTATTTTGGATACGTAGCATCAGTGTGAATACATATATATGCATATATATAGTTGATTTCTTGACTAGATTTTAAAAAGTAATTATTGAAAATTTTATGCACGTATATCTAAAATTTAAGAAGTAGATGCAAATAATTTCAGAGGTTATTTTAATATTTGATTCAATTTAATTAGCATGATACAATCTCGAAAGTTGGTTATTAATATTTTCACTTTATAAATTACATAAGATGTAAGTAAAAAGGTAAAAATAATCCTCAATAACAATGGAATGTGGATATTCTGAATATTTTATTAGTTTTCCGTGACACCGTATCCTAAGGCTCTCTTTTGTTTGGGATGTCTTTCCGATAATTATGAAAAAAAAAATTCGTAAAAAGAGAGTCTGATGTTTGGCGGTTAACCTTCAGATGGCGCCAGAAGGGATTAAATCTTTCTATTGTTTATAGCTCTTTTACAATATGCATTCTTCAATTCAAGACACCCAGCAAAGCTAGATCTGGCAAAAAGCCAAATTCAAACCTCATGATGAAAAAAAATCTTTCACAAACGATTAAATGGATTTGTTTTTATATTTCATTGTCTGTGTTTTTCAACCAAATATCCGTCTATTATGTAATATTTTTTCTTTAGTTACATTATAGCAAAGATATGTCTCTTATCAGTGTGAAAGGTCCAGAAAATGAAACACTAGATTTATAAATTTTAAATTTTGAAGAAAATTTCTTATGTAAATGTAAACAGAAACATCTGTAACATCTTTGTAATTTAGATAAGACAACCAACTTAGAATAATAGTTAATTTTATGACCTCAAAAATGTTTTTCTTAAAAGTAAAAAAATAATTAAATTCAGTCAAGACATAGAATATTTTCTTATTTCAAAATTCATAATTATAATTATATCTATTCAAAAATAAGATATACCTTTTCTAAAGGTAATTTTTGTTTAACAATTATTCGCGTTAATTTGTCTGAAATATTATTATGATATCAGAATGAATTTGAAATTTATTTTGATCAACAGTCTCACATAAAAAGTTTTAAAAAATATCAAATTGTGATTATTTAAATACATAGTTTATGTTTCATATAATATTTGTTTTTATTCACTTAACGTTTTTAAATACTCACATGGGATGCAATTATAATATAAATTAATATCTTCGTGTAGTATGAAATAAAGCAATTTATAAATAAATTACATTATATGGTATTTATAAATAAATTACAACTAAAGTTGGTTTTCCAGTAATAGCTAAAAATTTCGTTACAAATAATGTTAGAGATTTGTTTGACTTGCCTTTTTCTTATAAATTTTACATATCTTTTGCTTCTTGTGCTGATTTCATTTATTCACTACAACAAAAAAATTATAATTTATGTTAAAATTTGTATAACAATTCTATTAATAATGGTAAAATTAATAAGACATTTTTTTATTTAATTACAGAATTTACTCGCAATCTTTTTAGTAAATCATAAAATCAAAATATTGCTTATTACTGATATATGCTTAGTTTATTATTTAGTTATAAACAATATTTCTATTAGATGTTTATATCCATAATAAAGAATTTAAGTTTTATTTTGTATTTATCATTAATTTGTGTTTGATTTCTTGTAATTGTAAAACGTAAAATATTCTCTTTAATCATTTTTAACAATTTACAGTATATCTTGCTACAAATCATTACAATAATTTATGCGTGGAATTTATATTTTATCTAAAATACCTAAAACTTTGTTCATGTGGTAAATATAATTTAACTATATTTATTAAAATAAAATAATAATATGTGTATCTAACTAAAATTTGAACCATGATTTTAGCTGGAAACGGTGAAATTTTCATCTCCTAAAGACATTCATTCAGTCATTTACCAACTCAGCAGAAGAATTTGCTGCCTCTAAAAACGGCAAGGGCACGTAAAATAAGGCATAATCACAATGCTTTGCAAAAGAAATGATACCTCAGGGAGTAACAGCCCATGTCTGTAGAACCTGTGAGAGATACTTACTTGTAAGTTAAAATGACCTTCCACATGCGCTCTATGTAACACACATTGGGAGCTTTATTATACAGAATTTCATTATTTCTACTCCTTGTACCAAAAGGCGGAACCTAGGGATGCTAAAACCAACTATCTGGACACTTAAAATAAATAATCAAGTCAGTATTTTAAAACCATTTAAAATCAATCAATAGAATTTCATTTCATTGGAAAATTTGGTTCGCTTTGAAATCTTACAAATTGTTTCAATGAGGATTTGAAGTCAGAGGAGCAGGAGGATCTTGATCTATTGAAACAGTTTTCTCTAAAGGCCATTAATGATATCCCTTCGATAAATATATAAAAATTTTACATTGGTATTGTGTACTAAAAATAATTATAATAATTTTAAGAAAATCAAATTTACTACTGAAATGCTTTTAAATCTTTTTTTATTTAAATTTATATTAAATAATAACGTGTCAGGTTTCTTGTAACATAACTCAAATGGTATTTTCATTAACTTAATAGTAATTAATATTTAAATAAAATTTAAAAATGAGATATTTTTTCAATCTAAAATGATGTTTTTGATGAAGTTATAAGAGAATTTTCCACTAAATGTTTTTAGATTTCACCAATAGATGTCTCTGTTTAAACTACAAAAATGCTCCTAATGTCACATCTGTCATTGCATTCATTGTGTAAGCTTTTAAATTAAATTATAATGATAATTCTAATTCTAATTATAACTATAAAATTCAAAATATATAACATGATGCATTTTTGCTCAAATCATTCTACAAAATCAAGGATTTTTCTAGATATTTAAAATTAATATTTCAAGTACAGTAAAAGCTCTTTATTCGCGGGGTATATGTTCCATAAATATGCCATGAATACGGAATGGTAATTTATATAGGATTATAGGGAATACGTTCCTAGGTGACAAAATATATAAAAAAAAATTAAAAATGTTTATTTAATTGAAGTTTTTGAACATTTTTATAAATTTTCTTAAGGCTAAGGCAATGGTTTGAAGAATTTTATAATTTTCTCTTGCTTAGTAGTTTTTAAAAGCTCTTTCAATTAAGACTGATACTAAGTAGTTGTATTAGCAATTTGCCTTTTAAAAATAATACTTCGTTCCATAGATGGATCAATGTTCATAAAGAAATCGCAAAGATCATTTGCCATTCTTAAACATTCACTAAGATTTTTCAAATTAAATAACACGTTTTGAGTGCTTGTTGAAGCCTCTTCTTCAATGGGTGGTGAATTTAACATTTCCTCCATGTTGGTTTCAGTCAAATCTTCATCTTGCGATTCAAGCAATTCCTGAATGTCACTTGATTCTATTTGTTCGAAGCCATTTCGTCCTATTCCATTCGCGATTTCGGCTATGTTTGCAGTCAAATTTTGAATTGTACAGATTCTTCATCATTTTCCATAGTCAGAGCAGGCCACAGTTTTTTCCAGCATGATTTCAATGTGTGAGCTTCAGTTTTCCCAATGATTCTCTTATGTTTACGATGCATTTTGCTATGTCAACTTTCTTCTAGCATTTCATAACATTCACATCAGGATTACATTCCACATTATCCAATATGATTTCGTCTAATGTAACAGAGCTTAAAGTCCTGGATTATTTCTTGGTCCATAAGTTGAAGCAAAAACTTCGTATGGGGAGTGTCACTTTAAAATTTAGATGCATAGTTTCAACTTCGCGAGGATGACCTGGTGCATTGTCCAAAACTAGAAGAGCTTTAAAGTCTAAATTCTGTTTTTTTTTTTAAATAAGTTTCTACTTCAGAAACAAAACAATTCCGGAACCAATGACAAAAAATAGCGCTTGTAACCCACGCTTTCTTATTAGCACGCCAAAACACTGGCAGGTTGTCCTTGTTTTGATTTTTTAAAGCCCAAGGATTAAACGATCCGTATAGCATTAGTGGCTTATTGACACAATCTCCATATGCATTAGAACATAGCAGCAGTGTAACTCTATCATTTGCAGCCTGAAATCCAGGAGCAAACTTTTCGCTTTTAGAAATGAATGTTTTGTTTGACATTCTCTTCCAAAACAGTGTAGTTTCGTGTGCATTAAATACTTGCTCAGGTTTGTGTCCTCCATCCAGTACTAAGTTTACAAATTCTTCTGGATATCGTTCTGCTGCAGCAGTGTCTGCAGATGCTGTCTCTCCAACGATTTTAATGTTATGCAATGATTGCTTCACCTTACATTTATTGAAACAACCTTTCCATGCTTGAAATCCTCCATCTGTACATTCACCACTAGAACTACCATCAGGTTCTTTATAATGAGCATAAAGATGCTTTGTCTTCTCCAGGACCATTGGACCACACAGAGGCATCCTTTCTTGGTTGCTGTTTTCGATCCATAATGACAACGCCACTTCCATTTTTTTCTATTGCTGGATTACGAACAATTTTTGCTGACAGTGAAGTTGGAGCAATAGATGACCTTATTTTATCTTCGGATTTTTTTATTGTTCGTACAATTGATTCGTTGACATTAAATGAGTGTGATATGGATGCAAATGACTCTCCAAGTCGTAAATGATCAAGCATTTCTATTTTTATTTTAATTAGTATCACAGCTTTTTTCGAGTCGAAATTAGTTTCTTATTTTTTTTTAGTTGACATTATAAATTAGAAAAAGGGCGGTAGAGACGAGTTACTCGATCACAATTTTTGTAACGAATGTGAAAGATGAAACAATAAAACACGCAAAGCGGGTTTTACCATGGAACGGAACAGCAACATTTAAAAATATACTTTATTCATTGAGTAATAATGTTGCTTTCATTCTGTTTGTTTACATTCTCAAAAACAGTAATTGCGGCGAAGGCAGGTTATGTCAAAGTTCTCAACGATATCATTTAACAAAATACCTTAGGCAAAGTTGTAATATGATCTATTTTACTTTTTTTATTAGTCCATTTGACGGCATTTACAAAGGATATTGGGTTGGATAACCATTGGAATCCTTTTATTATTATGTATGCACTTATTAGATCCGCGAATAAAGAAAGTTTTAGTTGTGAATATAGGAATTAGGTGGCATTCTTTAAATCCGTGAATAAGGAAGAAAGCGCAAATAAGTAGCTTTTACTGTACTTATAAATTTAGGAATTTAAAAAAACATGGAAAAATTACATTTCTAGAAAGACATAGAAGGAAAGCAACTGAAACACGATTCTTATATTCAAAATTTTTATTACAACAAAAGGAACATTGTTGAAGAACAAATTTTAGAAACACGTTGAATTACGTTTTGTAATTGAAACAAGGGAACGAATGAGTGAAATATTGAAATAGTTGATAATCGTATTTCAATATTCATTAATTACTAGTAATTGAGAAATACTGTGCCATTTCATATTTGAAATCAAAGGTTAAGAATTTGTGATTGCAGTTGGCATTGCGATGGTGATTACTAATTTCCATATTTGGTACATATAGCTAAGAAATGAAATCTTATTCGTAAGAATCGTTCAATGCAATTAATCTTACATAAGAAAATATTTTGTTGGAAGGATCTAACTATGTTAAGGATGCATTAGGCTTAGTATGCATCCGTTACTTTAATACGTTAACATACTTTAACAATTATTGATATTTTTAGTTGACAATGATTAAAATTACAGTGTATTTAAGGTTAATTGAAATATTAATGCTCACACCTATAGAAGAGATGACATCTTGGATACTTAAGTGTGCTGACAGGGAAATAGGTGATGTTTTTGTGCAAAAGGTTGATAATAATTGACTGCACAGGGCTTGGATGCTTATCTTAAACAGGACACAATTGAGCACATGTCGTGTGCCAGCTCATCACAGAACCTTCCGATCAAGCCAGTTTGGGACCCTATAGGATGACGTGTAACTGCTCTTAATCTCACTTCTAGGACCTTAGCCAAGCTTTCAATTCTTTTGGAAATGCTATGGCATTCACTTCCTACACAATGAGTAAGCTTTTAATTTTAATTATTACTAAATTTTCTTCATTTTGGTAAATGCTTAAGTTTTCTTATGCATTGTACTACACATATACATACATACAAAACACACACACACACACACACACACACA
>JAPDSC010105371.1:36413-48799 GCA_026290005.1 Latrodectus geometricus | reverse complement strand
TATATATATATAATAAACATAAATCTTTTTAAGGTAAATAATTGTTTAGTTCTTCACATTATGATATTAAATACCTTAATTATAAAATTTGGAAGATTTATCTTTCTCTTTAGATTGTGTGTGGGAAAATAAGATTAGAAGGACTAACTTGTTTGAACTTATTGAATAAAATATTCAGATAAAAATGTTCCCGTGAAAATATTAAGCAAATAAAAAATGAAGTTTTAAAATTCTGAATTTAGACAGATATTTCATCCTAATAGATTTATAGCTGTTATCTAAACTTATATTTATATGAGTTGAACTAATTATTTCCAAATAAGAGTAAATAATGTATAACTAATTTAATTATATTTTTAGGAATGCTGTTTAATAATTAATTGATTAATATTTATTGACGAAAAAACTTTATTATATAAGGTTTTTCTAAATTATTTGATCAATGTAGTGAAATAGGAAAACTTTATGAGAAACAAAACATATAAAATAGGAAATTAGTTTTCTGTAAATTTGCAGATGTAAACAGTTATGTCATTAAATTAAATAACATTAATAACATTTAAAACATTTGAAGTTATATTCTTAAAACCACTAATTGATCTTTAAAACTTTATTTATATGAATTGTACGAAAGTAAATATTATAAATAAAAATAGTTGATTAATTAGTAACAGCATTACTAAAAGTATATAATTAAATTATATACTTTTAGTAATGCTGTTACTAATTAATTGATTAATCTTGAACGTAATCTATTTACAATGTGCTAGAGTGAACTAAATTTGCTTTTTGTTGCGTAGATAATTTATAATTGGTTAAACATTAGACAGAAGTCAAGTCTAATGAATAATTCGCTTATTAATTGGAATGCTTGTTATTATTTATTACGCTTGTTAAAAGATTAAATGCATAACAATTAAAATAAAAGCAGGTTAAAGATGTGAACCCCCCCAAAAAAAGCTCTAAACTTTATTTCAATAACATATGTCATTTTAACATATGTCATTTTATTTTACAAGAAGAAATGTGTAGAAAATTTTCTTTCTGTAATATCAAATTATTCTACACTGAAAGGAAAGCTTAGTAATGCAGAATTTTATAAAATATTTCTTTATACACTGTTAGTAAATGTAAATGTTACAAAAAATTATGCATAAAAATTAAATGTTCTCTGTAATTTTACGTATACAATCCAGACACATTTATTTGCTTAATTTATAAAAAATTCTTGTAAAATATTTTTCAAATACCCCTTATTATTTTATGTATACAATCCAAACTCATTTATTTGCTTAATTTATAAAGAAATCTTGTAAAGTATTTTTCAAATACCCCTGATAAGATGGAAAATATTCAAATATTTTTTCAAGAAATTTAATAAATGTAAAAATAGGCAGTATTAGTTTATCAGTTAAAGATCCAAAGACTATAAATGAGAAGATGACTCATAAATATTTTGAGTTACGCCAGGACAATATGTAGCAAAATTTAGCTTTTAGATTTGAAAAGATGAGATATTTTAACCAAGCAGACAATGTGTTTTACTGAACAATTGCTAATAATTTTGCTTAGAATAAATATTAGACAAAAGGAAAACTGGAAATATTACAAGAGCAATAATATATTATTGTGTTTTATGATTTTTAATAAAATAATTAATGTAATTAAATAAAAAAGGCATTCATTTAAAATTTTAACTTGAATGTTGCTGCATTCAGATAGCTTGTAGATTTCACAAGGATTACAACTCTTATTAAAATAATGATAACACAAGAAAGCTGTTGTCATTTGTACTCGCTGATAATGTGTCCATGCAAAAAATGTTAGAAGATAATAATCACTTTATTAACCAATAATACAGAAATAAATTGACATTATATTCACTGCCATACATTAATTTATTTTCAAGGAGCTGAATATGGGAAACGTTTTTCTGCTGAAATCTTCATAATTTAGCCCAGCACCAAACAAAGTAGTGCTTAAGAATAAATGCAGAAATTCTTAAACTATATAAGGATGATGGCTCCCATAAATCATTATTTTTAAATTTATATCTAGTAAAGTATCCTAGGTATCAGTTTTTAAAAATTCAACCCCTAAAGAGAAATGTAATAATCATAAAATACTAAAAATGAAACGTGTAATAAAAATTAAGTATGCCATTTTTTTCAAAAATATTGACTAATCAAAGACACGAAGCTATTAAAATAGAAGGCAGCCACATATACCTGGGATAATGCTAAATATACCCCTGAAAATTTTCATGCAGTGAATGTCCAAGGATTCAAGACTCACAACAGTAATATATTTTTGACAAGACTGACAGCCGTGCTTTCTTAAAAAATATATATTAAAGTATTAAAACATCCATCACATTAATCTGATTTAGATATATGTGAATTTCGGCTATTTTACAATTTAAAATAGAATATACGAGAACCTCGTTTTCAGTTGAAAGATAAAATTGATGGGGAATAAATCAATTTTATATAGATATCAAGAAATTAATGCTTTGAAGTTCTTTTAAACTTAGGAATAAATGTATTGATGGTGGAAGTAACTACTTTGAACATTGTAGAAGCCTTGTTTATATAAGTTTAAAACCTAAGTGTACCTCATAACTCCTTATAATAAAAAAAAGTGATTTCAAAATGTTATGAAAAAACCAATATCTTTTATTTTTATTTTCAATGAAAATTTCAATAGAATTATTCAGTTCTTCAGTATAACAAATAGATCCCTAATTTCCTTACACTCATAATATTCTTTCTGTTGTATTATTTTTTGGTACTCTATATTGGTGAGCATTTTTTATGCTAAGGAAGCTTTTTAGGAGATATTAATAAACCAGGATTTTTAATTTCATTATTATATTTATTTATCTTTAAAAATTAATGGGTAGATTTGTCTGAAAAGGCAATAATAATATGTACCCATTACAAGGCAATAATGACATCTACCATAATGTCTGACAATAATATACAAGAATCAGATTTTCTTATCCAAAATATTTTTAATTCCTTTATTTATAAATATCTTGATAGAATTTTTTTTCTAGAAACGAAGACAGTATTATGTTTACAATTTATCTAAGGTCATATAAACAGAATTACTGACGTATATAAAAGCCTTATGCGAAAAAACACTTTCTCCACAATTTGTTTTACAAAATATATATAATACATATTATCCTCTATTTATTTGATATCCAGTTGAACAAAACTAAAATTCAAAATAATTTTGCATTTAATTCATGTTTATATGTGTTTTAATTTTATAAAACTGTAAATAAACACCAATATAATTTCAAAATATAAAATTTATATACTTGCATAGAAAGGCTCAAAATATGCTACAGTTAACATAAAACTCATGAGTAAGAAAGTTTCAATCAATAGAAGTATATAATCGATTATGCAAATCCATTGAAGATAATTACTATTTTCAGCAATTATACATTTCGAAAACCATTGATTTCCTTTAAAAATATGTAGTTTGTCGTTCAAAAGTTTTGTGTTCAACATAGATTTTTATCAAAAATACTAAAATTATTCTGCTCGATATACTTAAAATTATTATTGATCTTTTAAGTACAGCGAATACATAATTTATGAATATACATTAATGCTTTATATCTGAACTGTTTTGAAGTAAAGAAAATAGCTTTCTTCTTATCATAGAACCTAATAATTCAATATCTTTCCAAACATCAAAGCTGATACTTGATTAAAACCTGTTTTACAGAAAAACCAAGAAGACTGAATATGAAAATGAGTTTTTATTTAGAGTAAAGGAATCTTTATGAATTATTGGTGAAATGAATTTGGCGATTGACGTCTGAAAATTACAGATTTATTTACAACAGTAATTTGAATAGACTGAAATTTTGATTAATTAAAATAGTAGAAAAAGTAAGACAAGTACGAATTATGTTCCTCATAATGATTTCTGTAAATTATTTATAATTAATGTTTATGTGAATGCATCCTTTCAAGCGAATTCAAATAATAAAACAAAATATTACATTCAGTAATACATTTACATAGTCAACAATAAATTTGTATAGTTATCCTAATTTTAAGATATTCATAATTGATATAATTTAATTGATCAACTGATAATATTATCTATAAATTCGAAATAATCCTGAAAGTTCTTCGTTCTCTAAGATAGCAATTAATATATTTTCTTAATGTTTTGTTTTTGTAAAAATATTTATGTCTTTTATGTAGAATCTTGTGATTATTAACTATTTTTCTTTCATCGATAAAACTCTGCAAAACGTATATAGTAAATTCACAAACCTTTTACTCATACCCTCAAAACGTGTTTCCTTGCATAAAAATACTCGGTTAACAGGGCATCTATATTTTTTAGTTTTAATTATGAATGGTTTCTTAAGTAATAAATACTTTGATATCCGTACTTTGTTTATTTTATCATTGTAACTTAGATGAATTTTATATTAATGTAATATTTTTAAGCATGCAATTTTATTTTAAAGCTTATTTTTTGTGATTTATTATTGTTTATTATCACGAAAGAAATCAAGTAAGTATATACAAAATCAAGTAAAAATATTAACGATAATATGAGAGTTATTTAGGATAATTTTTTTAAACTGATATTATCGAATGATAAATTCAAAGTATAAAGATGTTTTAAATATTTATTTTTGTGTAGATCTGTTAAGATATTAACATAGAACATAACACCAGCTATATATGTGATATGATTCACTTTCAACTTTAATAAATTTTAGAATTAATATATAAGCATTTTAGAAGAATAATTACGCAAAACGTGGTCATTTTTCGTTTCAAGTCAGCGATAATTTTTAAATTGCAAAATTATTACCAAATTATTTTAACATTCTAGAAGATCCAAAATCAAAGGCAAACAATGAAATGTTGATTGCATTTTAACACATTTAAATAATATAATTAAAATAAATTAAAATAGTTCAAATGCTCCAACTTTGTCTCATTAATTCAAAATTTTCTATTGAAATATTTGTATACTTACAAGGCAAATATGTTATTTGAAATTTAATCATCTCTATTTGTTAATAATCAAATAACTCTCTTTTATTTTTACAAATAAGAGTGTGGTTGAGTGGTTTCTATTTGTTTTCTTAATTCATCTCTCATTTAATTTCGATGAAAAATTAAAAGTGTGAAAAATACTTAGAAATTATAAGGGGATTTTTAATATAATGAATATACATTATAAATATTGTTTAAAAAGCACTATCATATTCAATGCAAAGAAATTCATTCATCCTGAAAATCACAGTTTCTCAAAAATAATAGAGAACTAGTTTACATTTTATACTTAATTAAACTAATTCATTAATTTAATCAAAAACAGTTTTTAAGCACTTATTAAATGAAGATTTTATAAAAAAAACAAAACAAAATGAAAGTTTGAATTATTAAAGTAAAAATTGCTTTAATTACAAATTTTAGAAAAAAACTTTAGCATTTTGTTTTTAAATTGACTTATAAACTTCATAAAATAAAATGTGAACTCTATAAAACTCTCTATAAACTACTTTCTACTTCATTATTATACTACAAATTATACTACATAACATACATACACAAATAATACATATAATATAAACAATAAAATACTAAATTTTATTTGTTTTTAGTTAAATGAAGTACAAATTATTTAGAAAATTGGTATTATTTCCCAAGATAATGAATTCAATTCCTAACGTATTTATCATAACAGCAAATCAATATTAGAAAGAAATTGTAGTTTAATAGTTGAAACATATCATAAAAGTTAATGACCTTAATATAAAGAAACAAATTTTAAGCAGTTTGAAAATATGACTATCGTTTTCTTATTTTCTAATGTATTTTATTACTATTAACAGAGATAAATATGAGCAATGTAAATGACTATTTTAGACAATTTGATATTTTGTTTAAAGTTTAATAACATTTTTGGAGTAGTTTAAACAAAATATCTATTTTTTGAAAGTATTTTGTTCTATAGATCTAATTTAAAAAATTACTTATTTGAAATTATTTATAAAGTAAATAGAGCTTATTATTTTGTATCGAAACAATATTTTTTGATGACTTTCGTCACTCTAAATTAAAACTGAGGGTGGGGGGTAGTAATTTACCTATTTTAAAAGACTAAAAGTTAAATCAAAAATCATTTTTATACAGAAATTACTTTCTTATGCTTTTCACGATCTTAAAATTTTCTTCATGAAAAAGTTAATAGATTTTAAAGTTTATTCTCGATATACATTGAGATCAGGAAAATATTTAAAAGAATATTTATGTAACAATTTTGCTTTTGAAGATTTTCTTATTGCCATAAGTTTTATTAATAGTTTAAATTTGTTATAAATAAAATTTTATTGAATTTAAAAATGCTATTTAATTTAAATTATTTCATAATTTATGATCTATTATTATATACAATTTTAAAATTTGGTTTTGACATCTATAAAAGTTTATTAAATAGGTATTTATAGTTACGAAATAAAAATTAATGCTGTATTTATTATTTTGTTTTTTACTTTTATAATAAGAAAAAATAAACTGTGATATTAGACATTATATTTCAAATTTAAATGAAAATTTATTCCGAAAAAATTCGTGCAAAATAATTTATAATTATATTAAAATTGCTTAAAAAATAATAAAACGTATGAGAAACTTCCTAATTGTTTGTAAACAGAACAATCATAAAATTGTGTTGCAATTCATTTACAATTATAAATTAATATCTTGAATTTGACCATTGAGTTTTATGTTGCTTTGTTATTTGTTTTTAGGGTTTACTTAATAATGTATTGTATTAGAGATAAAGAACAAAATATGCTGTAATTAAATAGAATGCGAACACTAAAATAGTATTTCGTAATTCATTTAAATATTTAAGACTTGTGAAAAAATTTTATTCTAAACATGTATAATAATTTATACTCATTCCTTAAATGTCAATATGTACAACGAAATAATACAATATTTTCTACAATCTTTGTGGTTTTAGATTTGTTCACTCAATATTTTAATTTTTTCTTCTGAGGTACAATAAATAATTAAGTAAACCCAAAATATAAGATAATTATTTCCCTCAAAAGCACCCTGAAAAGAAAATTGTTTTTATATTGGAATATTTATAAAACAATTTTTAAATATAAAAACTATTTAATTTTGTAAATAAAATTTCCAAGTATTTTCTAATTAATTTAATCATAAAACTAAGTTTACTTGAAATGAATATTTCCTATAATTTTTTAGGACCTAGTAGAAAAATCCATTGACATTTTGAAAAATATTTTACTTAACATTTGAATTATTAAATTCTTTCATGCTTTTATTTATCTAAAATGTAATAACATTGCAAAATTTATGTTAATTCTTTTTAAGAAATTGTTAATTTTTCCCGGAGACGAAAAATCTATAATAATGAGAAAAGTAAGATTACCGAATCAAAAAGTCTTACGAAAATATTAAAGATTTTATTAAAAATGACAGATGTTGAAATGATTAAAAAATAGCGTTCATATCTTAAAAAGAAAAAAAAAGAAACATGTGAAGAAAGAAAAAAATAATGTAAGCGTATATTCTTAAATCTGACTGCATAAATAGAAGTAAGGAAATTATAAAGATTTAATCCAAGTATTTCCCTGTTAAATGTGTGCGTGTTTAAGGACTTCCAATAATTTTTTTAAAGAAGATTTCCAAAAGGGTCTTAAATATCTGTAACCATTTCTAGTCAGATTTTTATTGGCTTTTATAAATATTACTCTTCAAGCATTTTATAAAATCATCAATATACATATGAAATACAAAGTAAACTTTTTGTTTTTAGAAATGTGTACTTAAAAACATTTTTTATCCAAATAGTGAAGAAGTACCAGTAAATGCTATAATATAAAGTGTTATAAAAACACACACACAAAAAAAAACAACAACATTATAATGACGGTGAACCTATTTACTTGCAAATGCAGATTATAAAGTAACTAAATTATATAAAATAATTTTTCCAGGAAGATCACAAAAAATGTCAATTTTAATTATCTGTAAGGAGTAATTTTAATTATCTGTATTAAATGGAGCAGATAGCAATCATAGTTTCTTTTTATAAATAACGTTTAAAATTATTTTGTGTGCAAATATGTTCAAAGTTAACTCAATTGCATGAATACAACTCCCTCATTACAATAAAGTAGATACATACAAGTGATTATAGTAATATAACTAGATTATAGTGATATTATTTAGAATGTTGGAGAACCCGTTCTTTTGAGGATTTAGTTAAAATTGGAATATTTATTACGTGGATGATGAGGAAACAATTTCTGGAATAAATAATAATTCAAATTTGATCACCAGATGGTAATTTTAAAAATTTCTTAGGAAATAAGTTAAGGATACATAGAGGTAAAAAAATCAATCCATCCTCCTTTATTATTGTCCTAACAGAAGAAAGATCAAACTTGTCTGGTTTTATAAGAACTGTCGTAATAGCTTAACTGTTACACATAAATATCATCATTTAAGAGGAGTGAAAAAAAAGACATATAATAAAGAATGGTTTTATGATGATTATGAAATCTGAAGAGACTAAAGAGTTGAGTTTAAAACAGGAATTCTATGAAAAGAGTTACGTTGAAAAAGTTGTTACTGTCATTCCTGAAAAAATCAGCAAGATCTTGAACGATGTCACTTGAGTTGGTGATTACTTTGTTACGCACGTAAAAAAATTCTGATATCCACTTTAAAGAGGATATTCGTTTAAGAGACAATTTGAAAATACTACAAATTTAAAACAGGTTCTGATTTTGACATCAATTTTTCGACAAAATGATGATTGATGACGCGTGATCTTAGAAAATTGTATAGTCAATGATATTCATTTCGCTTGCATACTTTTGATTATTCTTATGAAAAATTAAATGGAAACTTTACATACGGTGCACTTTACATCTCGATGTCCTATTTCAAAACAACTGTATTTTGCTCAAGAGACTAGATGGTGTGGATATATTGCTAATTTTATCCACTAGTTGTTTTTCTTTGAAACTCTCACTCCTCAGACTTAAAACGTTTTATGCCATGAGTGCATGAAACAGTAAATTTTTTAACCGCAAGACATTATTTCTTTCTAAAAGGAGCATCAATGTTTGAAGAGTTGGTGTGAAATGAAATAATTGTCCACATTGTTTGCCAATGTTAATCACTGTTGCCGGATAATATGTATAATGCCTGTTTTTAATGACAATAGTGAAATTCACTCAGTAAATATTCTGAAGTTTCTGATTGTTAAAGTTCCTAAATAACTATTGTTTATGGAGAAAAAATTAGAATCACAGCTGAATTGAAAGTTAGCATTACATTTCATGTTACTGAAATATCTTGAGATGTTTTCTCGGAATGTATTTGATGTCGCTTTAACATGCTTTTAACTATCAATTGAGGTAAAGGGAGTATTCCTAAATTAAAGTCTTTAATTGAATATGTTTTAATGTTTCTGAAAATTTGTTGTCTTTCTTTAAGGGGAAAAATCTTCCTGATAGTTAAAACCAATTTATTTAATTGCAGAAATTTGTTCCCAGTCGTATTTATAACCTATAAGTGAAGTTACATAAAAAGCTGTTAATTTGAAAAGGATCTCTTTAACTAGAACCAACCTGCCATTGGAGAATCAATTCATCTCTAAATCTGAGACACACAGCTAGAAAGTATGTTCCTTAATTTTGCTGATATTGAGTGAAAATGGCAATAGTATTGCAATCCATTAAATTGAAATGTCGTATATTTTGGAATTTTGGAATTTTGCAATTCAAGGATCTTTAAAAAAATTTTTTTTGAAAGCATTTGTTAATATTGTTGCTCCTACAACTTTGTATCTTAATATTATTATTATTGCGAATCGGAAGCTATTACAAAACTTTAGTTTTTCTGATATCTTGCGATATGATAACTACATACCAAATTTCAATTGCATCATGTGCCTTGGCTTTCATGACAGACTAAGTTAATTAAAAATTCTTTTGTCCAATTAAGCTCTTAATCTTTTTCCGTAAAAGACTCAACTGACATGTGTATTTGACACCCTACCTTTGAAAGTTAGACTGAACAATTGTTAATTTCATAGACTGGCTGAAGAAAATAGTCCTTTTACAATGTCATACATGATTTCAGTAATTGTTTTGAGCATTGAAAAAAATGTTTTCTACTGAATCTTCTTTTGGAATCAGTAAATTATAAAAATTATTTGACGATGAAATTTGTCCAATATTGAGATAAATCAGCGCTTTTTCCCATCGCAAGTTTTAACAATTGATGGTAACATGTCAGCTGATCCATCATTTTGGAACTGAACATGCATGTTGTAAGTATTGTAATTAATTTCAAAGTCTTTTATAGACGAGAAAGATGCAAAATAGAGTATATCAGGCAAGTATTTATTTCCTTAGCTAATGATGATCAACGCATTACAGATGTCTACCTTAAATTTGTAGCAGACAATATCAATAAATAGATTTGTTACGTAAATCTTTTCAATGATTAATCAGGTGCCTCAATCAGCCTTCTGTGCTTCATTGTGAATTCATAACAAAGTATTTGACATTTGTATTTCTGCAAAAAATTTCCCACCCTATGAATTTGTTGCAAGTGAGCGTTTCCATGAATTGAATGTTCATTGGCGTGCTCAAAGCGAAATGAGCATTCATTCCAACTTGTACCAATATCGAAGCATTTTTAGTCTATGCCAGAGTTAAGACAACATCTTTTTAGTATAACTTTGCTGCCAATTTAATTAAAAAAATGCATCAGTTCTTTTAGAAACATTAAGAAGCCATTACAGTTATCTACAGTTTTGTTATTTGATCGTAAGTATCTTTTTGTTCAAGTATTATCTTCGGAATATTTGCAACATAAAAATAATGCATGTTATAGTTTTATTTGAGATATAATTCTACATCAAGCCAAGTAGTTGGTAATTAATTCAGCTATAGAATTTTAAACAAACTGAGGTTCTTATTGGCGAGTTATAAGTAAGAATGCTTAATTATCTTCAACACTTCTTTGTATATTTTTACATTTAAATCTTGTTCTTATTTGAATTTTCCTTGCGTATTATAAGAACATTACTTTCTGCCATGCTCAGATTACTTTTGTTCCATACCTTTGCTAAAATTTGAGAAATGTAAGCTGTTAATATAACAGCAAGCGATGCAAAAATTTGATTAGGAATTGAAGAAACGTGTTTCAAGCTGTATGAATTCATACGTATCAATGTTGGTCATTCTCTAGTACATTAAGAGATAAAATCTTTCAATTAAGAAATTAAAATCCAGAGATAAGATATACATGTAAACAAAGCGACAAAAACATGAACGAAAAAATGACACTGATACTTCCCAACTACTTGAACGATTTTGCACTAAACTCATTCATCAAGAACATGCAAAGGAAAAGTATTGTTTTGAATTGCCCGGCATGACATTTGATTATTTTAATATTTTAGAATCCGGTTATTTATTGATTTATTGTTTTTGCTTGCATTGTTTAATGAATGCAGTTGTGCTTAAACTGAAATGAAAACATAAATTTGGAATTTCTAAAATCGAATGTCAAATTCAAACTCAAATGGAGTTGTGAAATATTTGTTAAATCAAGTGTTAACTTAACGTTTAACAGATGGGACATTTTCAAAAAAGCAAGATTCTATCTGCCACAGTAGCGACAGCTGTATTGTAGATATATAAACTTATGCATTTATTCAAATACAACGTTGGTTCAAAATTTTGAAGCAGACTTGGAAAAGCATTCGGAAAATTAAAGATTTTGAACAAACGGATATTTACATTTTTTATTTTATTTCCTGTCTATATTTTTATTAGATTTGCTCATTGAAACTTTTAACAAATAAGCACAGAATTGAGTGAAATAAATAATTAGATATAAAATATATGTAGATATTATGTTTTTTAGGAAGAACATCAATTAAAATTATTTTTTTATAAAATGACATCATATTTATTATTAAAAACAAGCTTAAATTTTATTATATGCTTTTAGTCTATGCATACACTCAACAATACGATAAAATAGAAATCTTTAACTTGTAATGAATATTTTAACTAATCATTTATAGTATTTTTTTAATATTTTTGACTGAATATATTACTATAGGAATTTGGAAATTTCCTTTTTATAAAAGTTTGAAATGAGTGATAAATATTTATGAATTTATATGAATTCAAAACTAGAATATATGAAAATATTTTTTAACGTAAGGAATGTTAAATGTTTTATTAATAATTCATGCATGCTTTCATTTTTATGTCTATTTCATGATTGAAAACATATGATGTATGCTTTTTAAATGTTCTT
>JAPDSC010105371.1:0-21168 GCA_026290005.1 Latrodectus geometricus | reverse complement strand
GAGTAAATATATCTCAGTTAAATATTACATCTTTACACCTTCCCATATTATAATCATGATTTGCACAGAAAATAATCTTGAAATAATTAAAGTTCAAATGAATAAATCAATATTGATTATATTGCGATGCTATACAACCTAGTCTTTTTTAGTTATGTTAACCTATTTTTACATTTAGTTGCATGCGTTTATCAGACTCAGATAAGTTGAAATAGTTTTCCAATCAATAAAGTGCAAAGAGAAGATAGGAAGCAAATGGTTCTAGATCTAGAAAATAGATAACTAATAATTATATAAATTAAGCTGAATCTCTAACAATAAGCAAAAATTTTAAAACTTATCTCTAAAACTATTGATGTTAAATACAAATAAATATATTTCGATAACTGAATTAAAACTCATTAAGCTTTCACAATTGTATGGAAAAATATAGAAGCTATACAGTTCAGATACATAATTTAAAGTTGTAAAAAATATTGTAGGGTAGTTTTAATGGAGAATATTTTTAAGGAGAATTTATATCCTTTGTAATATGAAATTTTTTTTGTGTTCCAAAGCTTAATGATAATTATAAATTTAATTTAGAATTAAAAGCATTAAGTTACAACCCTATAATAAATGTCCAAAATATAAGTCTTAAAACTTGTTATTAAATGTTTAATCAATATGAACAGTTTTACAAAATTTATTTGAAAATAATGTGCAATATTTTAGTTTGATACTTTACGGACTATCTCAATCTGTAATTTTGAACTAGTTGAGATAATTATGTCGTTTTAAACCGCAATAACATGGTGAAAATTCTACTTGAGGTGGCAACCTACGCTTCCTTAAAATTTTGCATTAAATTTCCGGAGTGCTGTAAGACTGTAAATAATTAAATGTGCTAAAATACTTTAACTCTCTAAAATCCACTTAAAACATATGAATCCTGAAATCTTCTTTCATTTTCATTAATTTCTTAAAATTAAAAAGAATTAATAATATTGTTGATTAAGGAAACATAAATATACTTCTTCCGGAATACAATCGATATTAATTTTCTTATAGATTTAATTAATTTGAACAAACTATTTGAATATCTGCAATTTAATTTTCTTTTCATTGTACACATTTTTCAAATCATATTGTTATTTCCCAGGCTATATGATATTGTTAAAAAACCAAACCCCTTTACATAAAAATTGCATTGTAAAAATATGCTTGCAAGACTGAACATTTTTAAGGCGGGAAAGGATACCCTTTTATAATAGTTTAGGACAAATATTTGCCTTTATGTCCTGCTATAATACATAAAGCATTAATAATTTCAGAAAATGTTTTTATTTTCGTATAAATTTGTTTTTTACTAGTGTTGATTTGTAAATTAATTTTATCAAATAAAAAAAATTATAATATTTTTAGTTTTTAAAATTAATTTCAATGATATTTAGTTTTTGAAATCACGAGAAACAATAAATACGGAAAATTTCATAGTTATTCATAGTCAAAATTATATGTTTTTTAATTAGCATCAACTCATCAGCATCATGTGATTGTTATTACCTTTCTTTAAATATAACAATATATTTGACTACGACAGAAGAATAAATTTATTCTTAAATAGTATAACATATTTATAAAATACTAGCATTATAAGAAATATAATTCAGAATTACATATACTATATTATACTATAATATAAGAAGTTATTCGTGAACCCGGAATTTAGACTATATGAGATGTCACATAAAAATGATTATTGGAATATATTATGGATTGTTTCCACATATATGTAGCGTTTAAGAAAAATTTTTTAGTTTACTAGTTTTTCAAAAAATTTAAAAATACATTAATCAAATATCTTATGAGTAAAGTAGGTCTAAATAAGTTTTTGTCATATTTTTGTTTTATATTTCCGGTTTTCCAAAATATATATTATTATGAGGAAAACAAAAAAAAAAGAATTGATATAAAAGTAAGTATTGCGTACCATAAAATGTTGACGTGATACAAAAGAACTGAAATTATATTTGCTATCAACCAATTCAAAAAATGGACAGACAAATAAATATAAATTATTGGGTTCTTAGTATCTAGTAAACATTATACGCAATTCCCCTGCGTAGGTTTATTTCTTTAGATTATTTTATAAGACACGATTAAATATTTTGGATATAGAACGAATGCATCTGAAGTTCTTTGTATTTTTATAGCAATGTTACAAGCTTAAAAATGTTAGCTTTTAAATAGTTATTTTCTATTTAAAAACATTTTTTTACAAAAAAAGAAGCAAACTTTTTTTCTGAGCTATCAGACATATTTGGTAAAACATTAAAAATACGCAAAACATTGCATTCATTATACTTCATATAAAAATATTATTAAACATTTTGCTCTACATTGAATGTTAGTAAAGTGTATATTGTACTGCTGGATGGAGGAGCAAGCTGTTCCATTAGAAACCGTAGCTTTTCGAGAATAAAAGATTTATTATAGTGAAAAGTTATATAAATAAAAATACACACAAAAATCTTAAAAAATGCGAATGCTTTAGGAACAATTAAAAAAGATATACATCATACATACATACACAAAAGGAATATTTTTAATGTTTCTATTATCAATTGAATTATTCTTTTTTAAATTTAAATGTTTTAATGAGTTTTTGAAAAAGTTCCACCGATTCTCTCTAATCAGAGATTATGTAAATTATAAATAAGTTTACTTTATATAAATAAAAACATAATAAAATAATACGATCAGGAAAAAAAAATTTTTTTTTACTGTCAATTTAAGCTATTGAACCTAGCGTTACACTTGTTAAATAATTTAAAATACGTTTCAAAGCGTATAGTAATAATATTTTGATATTGGAGATTATAATTGATTTATCACTTAGTTTATGGTTTCCTAAAAGAAAAAAATAAATAAAAAAAACAGTACATGCGTGATATTAAATTTACAAGAAAATTTCAAAACTTTTTGGTTTTTAAAAATAATATTGAAATAAGCTGATTTTGCTTATATAAACTAGTTCGCTAAAATTGAATGTAAATGTCAATTTGCTTTATCAACTGAATTGAAAAATTTTGATGAATTATTTGAAACAGTACATATTAATTTTGAAAATTAACTAATTTTAACAAATTAATCCTCATAACTTTAAAGTAATTTTTTCAAATTTCTTTTTACGATTGATATGAAATAAATAAAAATTGAAATAAAAGTTCCTTTAACAAATAAAAGCTATTTATAGATTGTATAGTTTAGAAAAGTGATGTAAGAATTGCCATAATCAACGTTTTATATATATAAATCATCAATCTACTAAGATAATTACGATATTTTAAAATTAATATTAATAATTAATAGCATTTTCGCGCTGTGTACCATGTATAATATTTTCACTCTCCCTAAACAAATCTTTAATATAATTATTTTAATGATTCACATACATGGATAAATAAGTAGATATCAATTTTGAAGCATACCAGTGTATAATCCAGTTAGAATATATACAAATTCTAGAAAGTAGTCAATGTTTATGGAATGATATGTTTTTCATTAATAAATTTAATTAACTTACATGTAGATGTGCATGCATTGTGATAAATTTCAACATCACTTTTGAAAAAATATGTTCTTAAAGTAATAAACTTCATTTATCAAGAGGATTAATAAAGAGTTTCTTAAAAAATAAAATAAAGAAAGAAGAAAATTTAAAGCAAATATTTGAAAGTCTAGAAAATCATCCAATTAAGACAGATTTTCTGTATCACACGATATTTTATTTATAATATAAAAATAAATTTTTGAAAAAGTTTTCCATTTTAGTGTTAAAGCAATTATGTAAAAGGTAATTACTCTGTTCGTCAAGTTGGAGATAAGTCGAAGAACATAAATAATGAGCAACGTTTGAACAGATGAAATTCAGTCAACTTCTTAGTACGAAAGGAGAATAGTTTCTTGTCAGACATTTCGTTTTAAGTTAGTTTGAAATGCTATAAGAGTAGAAAAAGCTTGCTGCAGCAGTTTTAATTAATTAAGAAAAAGCTTTAGGCTGATGTATAATTGAATTTCCTGTAAGTTGAATATAATAGCATTAAAAAGAAATTGAGGTACATTTTAAATAGAAGTATTATACTAAATAGTTTAGTGAAATTATGCCTTAATATATATTTATAATTTGTGTAATAGTGAAAAATTAAAAAAAAGTTTTATTTATATATTTAAACCTCTTACCCTGTCTCACATACACACGTATATTTTTATGTCTAAGATATATGTAAGAGTGTGAAAGTATGTATATATGTGAGTATTATTTGAATAATTTTAATCCTTTTTGATGCAAATAATTAAAAACAAAATATTTAACAAAATATTCTGGCTGAATATTTAGAAAAAGAAGCAAACATTTTAAAAAATGATTTTTATTATGAATTAAAAAATAAGTTTGTGAATCAGTAACTTTATTTAGCGTATGAAAGTTACAATTGAGCTAATAATTAGTGAATAATTAATGAAATAAATTCAATAAATATTTTAATTACTTCAAGAACAATAAGAAGATAATGAGATTTTAGACTAAAATGCAACATTTGAAGAAAAAGAAAACCTATTTAAATCTTAAGCTACTAAAGAATCAGGTACATGGCAAAAGAAGATGTAAATATTCAGAAAATCAGAGGATGTGCAAATAATTGACAGTAAAATATTGCCCTTCTGCAGTGACTAGCATAAATATGCTTGTATGAATGTATGAAAAAGCACATTTTTTATTGAAGTACTAGAAATAATCCAACAAATGTTATGATTTGGGTATTTTTTATAAATAAATAGAGTGGGGCAATTTCAAATGATTGATATCATTCTGAATGCAAAGAAAAATATATCAATACTATCTTGTAATCAAAATTGATATTTTGCCTAACAATGTTTTCTTTAGCAACCTTTATCTTTCAGAAGGACTCTTCTCGATGCCATAGGACGAAAATATGCAAAAAAGAATTAAAAATAAATGCAAAAAATTTATTTCTCTGGTTAGGAAATACCTCGGATACGAATTTTGTTGCAAATTTATGGCGTTGTTTGAATGTCCTTTTTTGAAAATTGGGTCCAACAAATAAAGCACAACTTATTAAAACTATAATTGCATCTTGACATCATATAGTTTTGATGGTTTAATTTCAAACGTTAATTTTCTTGATGACAAGGTGCTGCGAATTTGTATTATAAATAGCAGTTACTGTTATAATATTGATTATGTGTAAGTGTATTCCTTTAAAATACAAAAATCTATGCTAGATTATTTATATTACAAATAACAATTATGAACTTTTAGATATAGAACTTCGCTGTAGTAAATTTTACACACTTCCTTTAATTTGGTATATAAGCTCTTTATTTAAGTGAAAATTAGTAGATTTTACAACGCAAAAATTTAAATAACATGAAAGATTTGAAAGTATTACACAAAAAAAACAATATAAGTATTACATTACAAAGTACAAATGCATTATTTCTAAGCAATATATATATATATATATATATATATATATATATATATATATATATATATATATATATATATATATATATATATATAAATTTTATCCACATTTAATATTGGCTTCAATTATAAATAAATTTCTTAACATTTATTTCTTTATCTACTTTATTTTCAAATTTTAGGAATCATAAAAATTAAAGGCCAATTAATTTCCTACATTTTTAAGCAGGTATTATATCTGAAAAAATAACACTGTGCATATGAATTTCTACATCACACTCTGCATCATTACGTATAAATTTTAAAATACACAGCCTATCTGAGAAAAAGAGTCTATATGGGTGTATGAGTAATCATCTATAACGAATACTGAGCAACTGGAAATAATGAATACAAAACATTGAATTTTAATATCCATGGAATCGTCAATTTATATGTGGGATCCTTTATATGTGGGGTCCTTTATTTAATTTAAATCAATAAAAAGTAAGATTTAGCAAATTCCTCCACTGAATCCCTGTTTGATATGTAATCCTTTTTTCGCGTTGAAAATGTTTCCTGTAGCTATAATGTATTTATGTTTTATCTTCTAATGAGGCCTCATCCAGACATTCTTACAGAAAAGTAACATTCATATATTTTTTGTATTATATTGATAAACATTTTAGAGATAAGTTTAATTTTGAGTTTTTTATAAAATGATGAAATATCATTTTTGGAATTGCAAAAAAATATTAATTTTTTTTTCTTTTTCTTTCTTTCTTTTTTTTTTTTTTTTACTGAAATTTGCTTAAAATTCAGCTACGATTAAATAGAGTTTCTGCATTTATTACTAAAATCTTTTCCTCCTTAAATATTAGTAATTTTATTTTTCATTTTTTTAATAAAAAAAAAGTATTATTTATTAAGAATTTTTCATTTTACATTAAATAACATTGTTTTCTTTGTATAGAACATACCATAAAAATGTAACGTTATTTACTAGATGTTATTTTTGAAGACGCCAAAAAGAAATACATATCATCCAGACTAAAGAAAGCTTTCTATTCCAATTTTGAGTGACTTCTTTTCCGGACATTCTCCTAGGGAATATATTTTTCGAATTCTTATATTACTGTCCAAGAAAAATTTTCGATGATTTCTACCTTTGAAGATTACTTCTATTTTAGCAAAATCTTTACACTTAATAGGATACAATCAGAACAAAATGAATTTCTTCTTGCAAAAATTTCTTCTATTATGTTTAATAGCAATATGATTAAAATTTCTCTCTTTTATGGAATTCAAAATTGTTAAAAAATATCTATTGAATTTACGAAGAATAAATACTATTGAATCATACATAATATAAGAATTAATAAAAGTTAAAAATTACGTGAATTTAATTTTTATTTTTCTGCTATTAAATCTTTAAAATTATTTTTAATAATATTATTTGTTATTTTTTATAATTTTATTCCCATCAACTATATTTCATTATAAAAACAATTTATATTGCTTAAAGTATTAAACATTTTTATCCTTATATTGTGTCTTCATTAAAACACATGTAACTTGTTATAAACATTTTCAATTCATTGGAAATAAATATTAATAGAAAATATTTCATTCTATTATTTAAATAGGTTACAAATTTCCTCACAAGTCATAATTTAGAGGTAATGCCATTTTGAAGGTCTTTTCGCAGGTATACTTAAAGTTAATAGCTCAACTAGAAGTCTAATTAAGAAAATTTGAAAGTTGAAATTTCAAAAGTAACAATTATTACTATTAGTTAAAATATATTTTTTTACTTCAGCTTTTATTTCTTACCTTAGATTCCATTTTAAATATATATGAGTTAAATATATATATATATATATATATATATATATATATATATATAACTTATATATTTAAGTTAAAAAAAGACGAACCTGTGAGATTTTAAGAATAATTGTCATTAAATTACGAGTTCGAACAAATGCCAACTTTCTTAAGTATGACAAAAAATATATTTACATTTTAGCAAAAAATATTTATTTCATTGTTGTAAACGCAGATCTTTTTATCTGAAAATATATTTAAGAAATGGAAAATAAATTTTAAAATGAATTTTAAGTACCTCAATTTATAATGAGCTATTTTGAAAACACTTCTTATAGACATTTGCTTATGAGTGGAGCTGAATTTCAAATAAAAATTGACTGAAACTAGTGTAATTTAGTTTGTTCAAACTATAATAAATAAACATGTGGATAATATTAATTTTATTTGTCTCTTTTTGAAGTCATAAACTATTCTAAAAATTGAAATGATAAAAACTTAAAATAACACCCTAAAATGATATTATTAATGGGTATGATTTATCTTCATTTATTTACAAGATAGATTTCATTGCTGTAAAAATATTATAATATCAATAAGTAAATTTATAGTTATTGATATTATAAGGTTTTATGTTCTAATAAATGCAAAACAATTCCATAAATATCTAATAAAACAATACTCTATTTTTTAAAATAATGTGAATATAAAGTACTTATCTAATCAAATACACGTGCAACTTATTAAAATAAGCAAAATTGTTTTTGAAAATATAATTGCGATGTTATTTGATAAAATATAGCTAAAGTAAATTGTTTTACTGTGTAAAATATATTTGAAAATTGTAGATTGCATACGTTATTTGTCACTTATTATTTATTCAATTGTATAATTGTATATACTTTGCAAAGTTTTTTCAATTACAAAACCTACAATTTTAATTCCTTTGTATAAAATTCGTAAAGTTAAAAGTTTCATAGTAAATTAAATTTAATATGGAAATTACAATTTGCGAGCTAAAAAGGATATTTTATTAATAAAATATAAGTGTTTAATATGACATGGTAAAATAAATACCGCCAAACTTGAAAGGGCAATTATTTGGAGTACAGAATTTTGCAGGGCATTCAGAATTATTTCACCAGGTAGATTAATTTTTACCAGTATTATTTCACATTCAATTGTTGAAAAAAAGTTTTCTCTTATAAGTACTTCTTTATAATTTTAAGAATACTTTCGTAGAATATTAGATTTCAGCAAGTTTATTATAATTGTTAAAATTAAAATATTTTACTAAATAATATTTATAATATATTATATTATTTTATAATATATTATTCTATAGATAGAATAGTTTTAATAATATTATTCTATCTATAGAATATATGCACTTAAATAATAGTATTATAAAAAAGTAAAGCGAAAAAAAATTTCTTTAGATGGTATTTAACAAGTTTTAAATGTATTTTGTTGACGAAAATTTTATAGAAAATAAATAAAAAGAAAAGTATCAGCTAAATAAATGACGAATATAATAGCATTTAGGAGCATAATATTTTATTACCAATTAGTATAACAAACAGAAACAACAGTAAACTCTAATTTAGATTAGCGATAAAATTTCTATGAGAAAATGGCATTCACATCTCATCAGTTCAAGTTAAGAAATAAAAATAAAATTTCGAGTAAGTTTTGTAGGGCTTTGCGAGTTTAACAGAATTTTTCGATTTTACAATCTTTTGGAAACAAATATTACGATGGGGAATACCATTTCATATAACAAAGGCTGATAATTGAAAAGAATTCTTATAACTCATACACATCTTTATCATCGAAAAATTTAGAGAATTTTATTTAATGAAGAGTTTGACTTAAAATATTTCTTCATAACATATAATGTGGTGCAGTAAAAATATAACAATTTTTATATAAATAATTATATACTTCTTTTTTGTATTCTTATTTTAATTTTTTAAAATGGCATAGTTAATTTTTAAGTATTTATATTACAAAGAGAAGACATTTTTTTTCAACAAGTGAATGTGAAAATTGTTTAAAAGTGGTGTGTGTGTTTTTTGAGACGAAATGGTTATGTAAATTACTTTTTGCATATCATCTATTTCAAAATCAAACATTTGAGGCCATAATTTTTAATTTTTTTTTACTCAAATCTTAGTTTTCCGTAATTAGTTAAATAAAGGTATTATAATTTGTTTGCCACATCCAAAACAAAATATTTATTTATTTTCATAATATATTTAATAATATATACTCTATAATGTAAATCTTTTACTCTATTTAAACATTTACTAAATGAAATTTATTTTAATTTTTTTACAAATTTCCTTGCGAAATTTTAAATGTCATTTAAAGTTGTTATTGACATTTTCCTCTGAGACCAACATGTATTTTTACTTTAATAATTTCATTACAATCTCTAATGTTTAAGTTTATCTTTTCTACATAAGTTAACCATTACTTTCTCTCATCTTTTGACAAATTTTGATTTATTTGGGAAAATAATTTTGAAGAATAACAATTTACAAAGTAATGTTTGACAAAATAAATGTATTCAAACTCAAAAAAGGGGAAAAAGTTTTGCTAACAGTTAGAGCTTTAGCAACGGATTGCAATCAAATCAAGTGACTTGAAAAAGTACTCAAAAACAAATCCAATTTTCCTGAAAAGATTTTAGACTATGATTGGTGTTAAGACAGTTAAGACAGAGGATTTAAATCATTGAGGGGAGCAAATAACAGAAGTGGGGAAAGGAAAAGTAATCTCGCGCAGATTCTTTATTCTAACTGGAAATGAAAAAAATGATGGTTTAATCTCTGTTTTTACTTCATATTAAAGATTTTATAAGTTTGAAACGCTTATAGAAAAATAAGTAATATCTTACTGTTTAAGTTTAATACAATATCTTGACAATACAATTCATTTAAAAAAATGTAAGAATGGTAAAGAAAGGTCATAATTAATTAATGTAATTATTGGCAATAAAAGGTATATAATTAAAAAATTAAAAAGTATATGAAAAGTAATATACATCAATATATTAAAATATATTAAATATATTTTTAATAAATTTTTATAAAATATATTTTTAATTATAATTCATCTATATTATATTACTTTAACACATATATATTGTAAAACTACACAATTCTAGATTTTGTGAACCATATTTTTATATACTTTTTGGTATGAAATTGATGTATATCCCGTAAATGAATACTAATATTTATATTTCAATAATGCTGTTTTTTAGTGTAAATAAGTAAAATTCAAAAAATAGAATTTTCTATGATATTTGTATAGTTTTATAAAATGGATACATAAATTTGAGCTTTTCTAAATATATCGCTATCAAAAATCCATTTATCAAAAATAAATTCAATAAATAGACATATTTAAACTGCTTTATCAATTGAAATTATATTAAAAAATAGTTTGTGGGTCAGCATTAAAGTAATACTAAAATGAATGAATTCATTAAAAGATAAATGAATGATTTAAATCGAAATAAAATCATTAGAAAAATTGAAGGAAAATCGAAGTGATCAGTCTTATACCTTCGTCAGGTACATCGTTTGTTTTGTGCTTGGAATTTAAGTTTCCTCCCTTGAGAATAAAGAATATCTGAATTACGTAATACCTAAATAGGTTCACTTTCAATGAAAAGTTTTCCATTCATGCAGTTTATGCAGTTATTATTAAAGGGTTTTAGAATAGCTTTATGCTGTTAGGTTGTCCTACAGCCTTACACTTGACATTACGCGGAGTCAAAGCGATCAACCACTTCATTTTTTTTACTTGCTGGGAGAGTATTTCAAACGACAAGAATAACTGTCCGTAGTTATGGTTATCCATGCGTATCCGCCATTGTGGAAGACTCGCATATTGTCCTATAAGCGAGGAATAATAAACATTAACATCAAATTGAAGACATGCTAGGATATCAGTAAGCGTTTTTACATGAACTATTGCGATATACATACACGTCTTCATGTATATGATTTTACCAAGTGCATGGAGCTACACTGATAGTATATTTACAAAATGCCAATCCTAAGATATGTAAACGAAATACAATAATCTAAAACAGTGTTTTTTTGGGGTGCCGGGTAAAACATGATTAGAGAAGTAGGTTGTCTGGTATTATCCACAAATAAAAACATTTTTAGTATGTCGACTGATTTTAGATGCATAGTCTCATCCGCTGAAAGTGGTGATATAAAATAAATCCACTTTTATTATTTAAAGGAGCATATTAGAGAGTGAGAGTGCTCTTGTACGGGATATTATAATGTTTGGTATTAATTCCAACTTTAGGATCTTCCAGGTTAATTCAGACACAAATTAACTCTATTGTATAAATAGAATTCCATCTCTCCTGTGAATTTTTAATGTGCACGAGTTCTCTGCTCTTATTATTGGGCAAAAATACTACACCTCATCATGTTATGAACATTTCAGAGTTGGTAAAAAAGAGAAGATATTTAATCAATCAAATAACCTGAAAAGTCTCTGGATTGAAATCTAGTCAAACACATATTATATACACTAAAATTGAACTTAAAAATACATTAAAAACTACTATTAAATATTTTAAATTGATGCTACAATAGAAAGGGACAGATGTGCTTCGACAGGTCATCGCAATCGTATAAAGCGTAAGAAGAAGATCCAGCATAACAGTTACAGGTGATCATATTAACTTAAATGTGAGTTTTCTTTCATGTGACGTTGATATGGACATTTATTATCTTTTATCTAATTGTGTCTGATGTTAAAATTACAATTAAATTTCCTTTTGTCATTTATAAAATGTTTTTTGTAATATTTGTATTTTTAAGTATTATTCATGTTCCTTTAGAACATATTTGGGCGATATTATATTGAAAAAATTACATCCTTAATTTTCACGCATATTTGATATAATAATTATTTACTGTTCGGGTTTCATGAAATAAAACACATTTGTAGAAAATTAGTTATTTGGGAGAATAATAGATAACATGAACACATTTTAAAAATTTACGCGAAATAAAAATATACATTCTTTGTTAAAAATACTTTTACTGAGCAATGTAAACATTTTAAAAGAAATTATTTACTTTATTTGTATGAAACATCATTTTATTTAAACTAAGTAAGTTTTCGTCAAAAAATATAAATTGAAAATATCCATGTTTAAGTATTAAATATTTTACAAATGAGCTTAATTTTACCTTTACTACTCATTTCACAAAAATTTAAAGTATTTACATTTTAAACTCGGTGTTTGCTAATGGACTACAGACTTGTAATAGTGTTGATGAAATAAAAAAGTTTTAATTGGAAATATTGCTTTTTGAAGCAGTTCTTTATGATTTGCTGTGTGTATTTAAATGTTATTTTAAACAATCAAACTAAGTACTACTTTTTGTTTTAGTAGCTATAGCAAAGTATTCCGAAAAATGTAATGTATTAATTGTTGGTTCAAAATGCATATAGTCTTATTTATAACACTAACATTTCAAGTATAACGTTTAAGTTTATTTCTTAATGACACATTTATAAAACACTGTGTCATGTCTGTAACTATATCACATCTAATGCAGTCTTCAGTAAAAAAAGTCAGAAATTAGCTCAATTGACTTCATTTTCAGAAAAATGGATACCCTCCAATCATTAATTGTTTCTTGTTATTTAAAACTAAGCCTCAGGAGTTTGTTTTGAAATTTTGTTGTAAACGGAGGATTTAACATTTATGTGAAACGATATTATATTTTTGGATGAACCATTTTTTCTCTATAGTAACATTGTAAATAAATTAGAGTTCAAAGACAATAAAAAGTACTGTTTAGTGTTACTATGATAGTTCTAACTTATTATAATATGTAACAATACTCGATTTTCTTTTTAAGTTTCATCTGTAGTGCGAAAGTTCAAATAGTTACTTCTGAATATTAAACGAAATAAGAATAAATTTAGAAATATGAAAACAATAAGAGATAGAAAATAATCTGTTTGGAAACAGGCATTTTCATATAAAACTCAATTTTTAAAAATTTTCTAATAAAAAATTTAATAAAGTGAATGTATCAATTGTAATGAAAAAAGTTAACTTAAGTATTATAAGCAAATTAGACAACGGTTAAAACGAAAAATTTATGATCTGCATTGTAATATCTTAATTGTTATCGTTTATTATAATTATTAATGAAAATCATGAAAAGTAGCAGTTTTTAAATTTAATTATTTTCAAATTACAATATTAGATTTCCCTTTGTATAAAATAATGTAAATTAGATTTAATTAATGAATTTTCGATTATTTAATTCCAAAAAGAAATTGTTTAGTTTATTGTATTTTATCCATGTGACAGACGATTAATAAAAATATAAACTGACATAATATTTGATATTTCAATGAAAGATTTATTTTTATTTTTTTGTTAATTTTTTGTAATTTCATGACTATTATCAAGAAAAAATCTATAATTTTTAGATTAATTTAATTTATTATGGAATATTTTATGATATTATGGATTGATATTACATTGCATTAAATTCTTAAGCAGATATTTAAAGTATTATTGTATTGAAATATTTAAGAAATAAGTTCCCTTGGCTGTTAGATGATAAGTGTTTCATTCTCTAGACGAAAACAAAAACGTTGTTCGCTTCATCTAATTTAGAAAGACGTCTTCGAGCTCCAGGGAACTTAGCTTTAGGAAACTTATGTTACTCTCGAAGACAATTCTTCGCTTTGCAAATACATTTGTTTCGCTGTTATTTCTATCAGAAAGATCGGTGATAAATAAAAGAAAATCAATATTTGCTTATAATACTCATTTTTATTATTACTCGTTTTTTATTATATATAACATACGTTTCTCCTTCTAAATAATTGGAAATATTTATAAAATTTTATAGATAGCTGGAATGAAAATAATAGAAAGAAACTTAAATTGAAAAGTATATAATAATGATACTTTATGTCTTTTAATATTTACTTATAAAATTTAGATTTTACTTTGTTGCCATTATTATGAATAATTAATTTTAAATTATTCTAGCAAAATATAATTGTTTTCTAAAAATGTGAAAAAAATTTTTTAGTTTTAATAGACACATTTATGACAGCAGCTCAAAACGAAGTAATTATTTAATAATGAAAAACATTAAAAACAATGCATTTTTGATGAATTTGAAAAATGTTTATGATATTTATATTTGGAATAGTTATTATTGAAAAACTTTCTTAGTACTCAATGGATTAATCTTATTGCAACTAGAATAAATGATTAATAAATGCAGCAGTTGTAAAACAAATATTATATATTTGCTAACATCGAATTATTAGTCTTAATTATGATAAAAATAACCTGCATTTTATGATTAATTAATGTTGATGAATTGAGAAACTCTATTTAATTAAGAAAACTATGTAATATTCATATTTTTAATCAAAAACAGTGTTAAAAAATAAGAAAAAAATAGTTGTTTTTATATGTAAAGAAATTTAAAGTATTTTTCTTACGTAAATATAATTCAAATTATAAAAATTAATATAGCTATCAAGGTGTTAATAAATTTTAAAATTATATTTGTAATGGGAATATTTAATGGCAAATCAAAATATATAATGAAGGAAAACTGAAAATAAGATAAAATATATTCTTCATCTTTATTTTTATTATAAAAACATTATTTATGAAAACATTGTTATCATTTTGTCAATAGAATCTGCTGAAAATGAAAACCGAAATGGAAGAATAAAGGTAAATGAGATTTAATTTTATGTTAAATTTATTACCAATTCTTTAAAAATGTATTTGATACAGTAAATTATTAAAATATTTAAAGTTATTAAATCTTACTGTAAATTTGTGTAACATTCACAAAAATAATTGGAATTATTCATCCAACGTTAGTAGTTTATAAATTATATTCAAAATACTCTAAATTAAGTTCCTTTTGTTTCAGAATTAATCTGAATTTTCCAATAATAGATATCTAAAAGTACTAACAAAGGGTTTTTGGTATTTTAGTTCTGTATTTTTATACACTACTGGCCATTAAAATTGTTACACCAGGAAGAAACGCAGATAACAAAATGATATTTATTGGACAAATATATTATACAAGAAATAAAGAGTGATTAAATTTTCATAAATTTGGCTGGATAGATCCTGAGAAATCTGTACCCAGAACAACCACCTCTGGCAGTAATAACAGCAGTTATACGCCTGGGCATTGAATCAAACAGAGATTGGATTGCATGTACAGGTAAAGATGCTCATGCAGCTTCAACACGATGCCACAGTTCATCAACCGTAGTGACTGGCGTTTGGTGACGAGCCAGTCACTCGGCAACCATTAACCAGACGTTTTCTATTGGTGAAAGATCTGGAGAACGTGCTGGCAAGGGCTACAGCTGAACATGTTCCGCATCAAGGAAGGTCCGTATAATACCGGCAACATGCGGTCGGGCATTATCCTGCTGAAACGTAGGGTTTCTCAGGGCTCGAATAAAGGGTAGAGCCACGGGTCGTAACATACCAGAAATGTAACTTGCACTGTTCAAAGCAACGTCAATGCGAAAAGAGGTGACCGAGACGTGTATCCAATGGCTTGTGTCAGAATCAAGTGTGCTTTCACCACGATGCCGCCAAACACGGATGCGACCAACATGATGCTGTACACAGAAACTGGATTCATCTGAAAAGATGGCGTCTCGCCATTCGTGCGCCCATGTTGGTCGTTGATCACACCATTGAAGGCACTCTTCACTATGACGCAGCGTCAAGGGAAGCCGCAGCCATGGTCTCCGAGCTGAGACTCCATGCTGCTGCAAACGTCGTCGAACTGTTCATGCAGACACTTGTTGTCTTCCAAACGACCCTGTTTCTTGACTCACGGCTCTTGATGTGGTTGCACGATCCATTACGACCATGCGGATAATATGCCTGTATTCTCGGCTGCTAGTGATACGTGGCCGTTGAGGTCCCACATGGCGTTCCTTATTACCTTCCTGAACCCATCGATTCCATATTCTGCTAACAGTCATTGGATCTTGACCAACGCGAGCAGCAATACCGCGATAAGATAAACCGCAATTCCGGTACGCTAAAATTCGACCTTTATCAAAGTCGTAAACGTGCTGGTACGCATTTCTCCTACTTACACGAGGCATCACAACAACGTTTTACCAGGCAACAACGTTCAAATGCAATTTGTGTATGAGGAACAATTTCCTCATTTAAACACAATGTAGGTGTCGCTACTGGCGCCTGATCTGTCTGAATGCGCTGACAAGCTAATCACTTGCATACCACAGCACCTTCTACCTTTCATATAAATTTCAGCATGTCGCCTTCTTGGTGTAGCAATTTTAATCGCCAGTAGTGTATAATACACACATCTTTCTTATTAAAGAAAAATTAACTGTTTGAACAATGGCAGAAATTTATTTTAAGAAATCGTAGCTAAATGGGAATGCAAAATCATCATTGATTATTACTACTTTTTAAATATCTAAGGAATTTTATTTACTTTTGTTCATTCGAAAAGAAATTGAAGATTTCTACATTACCAAAAAATAACTATTATGATAAAGAGGATTTTGAATCAATTTAAAATCCTTTTCAGTGTAAAATATCTCCAATGTAATAGATTTTAAGAAAACCCCTTTTATGTTGATCACTAGTTTCATGAACTATTTTGAAATGTAAATTATTGTAATGGAAGATATTAGTTTCACACTACTATTTATATTGAATTAAAATTATTAATTGATTATTCATAATATATATTTAAATATATAAATATGTTTAAGCACTTATTAAGTTAATAAAAAGCATACTATTGCCATAGATTACATATTGCATTTCATACTGAATCCTTCGATTAAATGTCTTACAATCAATATCAAATTCTTTTATGAACTGTCTGATGTAAACTGTTATGCTAGCTGTGGACAGAGAGATTACATGTTTGCGTGATAGTCAAAGAAAATTTTGCTTTGTCCAATAAAATGGAACACTTTATTTGTTTTCTTGTCTCAGTGTTAGAAAAGTTGGAAATTTCTTAGGGGTTTTATTTACTTTTGTTCATTCGGAGAGAAATTGAAGATTTCCATGTTACTGAAAATTGCTATTATGATATAGAGGATTTAGATACAATTGAAATCTTTTTCAGAATAAAATATCATCAAGGTGATAGATTTAAAAAAAATAACAAAGGATACTTGTTTACATAACCTTAAATATTTCTTTTAAAATTTCAAAGACATTAGTGAATTAAATACAATTGTGATAATTGTGTGAAAGAATCAATAATTTCATATAAAAAGGTTTTGTAGTGCGAATTGAAAAGCTGCTAAAATGATTTTTCTCCAATGAAAAATTTCAAAAATAAATTAATTTTCTGAGTGTAATCCTATTTTCACCTTTAGTTAATTTATATTTATTAATTTTAGCTTCCTGTAAAAAGTGAATAACTTACAGTTTTTGTTTTGTTTTAACTTACAGGTTTTGTGGGAGTTAACAAAATCCAGTCACATTCCTCATTTTAAAAATCAATTAATAAAATCATTATCGTTTACTGTATTTTAGCATTTATTTATATCATTTGCTGAAATGTAATCTTTGATAAAATATAGTAAATCTAAGCTCAAAATTCTCTAAATTAATAACATTAACATGTTGTTTTTGTTGTTGTATACTGCCTGATTTCAACGATTTCTATCTTTTTAAGCATATATGAAGCAGAAGTAATGGCACATTAATATAAAGGAGCACCCAGTAAGTGTGCCACAGTAGCCCCAAAAGAAGGTCATCGCAATTTAGGAAAAATGACCCAGCAAGAGACACTCAGACTTGGCCTGTCATCCTCAAAGATATCATTTCATATGGAGTATATTGTGACCACGATAAATTTATTCAACTAGGCCCAGCCGCGATTAGCAAACAGGTCGGATCTTCGATAGTGTCATAATTCGCACTCAGTACCTTCCGATAATGGGAGCCTCATACAACCAAGACACCCCTGCTCTGTATCCTCAATATATGTATTTGATTCATATATTAAGATACTAGAATTATAAATACACCATATACTTAGTACACAAGAAATTAACCTCACATATGATACTATTCATTAGAAATCTTTAAGTTAACTTTATATATGATTAAGTGTTAGCAAAAAATTTTCTCAATTCATTTGAGAAGTGACTGTATAATATATATAAAATATCTCAAAAATATGTGTTTAATTAAACTGAATAAGTTTAGTAGTAATTTTTTTACATGCAGTGTAATTAAAATACTTATAAAAGTTTTTATTGAACATAATTAAATTAATATACTTTGTACTATTAAGTTCTTACAAAATATAAATTTTAAGCAATTTTATTAAATAAAAAATTGCGATTTTCATTAATTATCTAGTATAAAAATAGGCATCTGACAAATAGACCTTTGTTATTCCGAAGTGAGAAAAGGGTTTTTTTTAATATAATCGATTCATATCAACTTCAAATATCTTTCATTGTTTTCTATCATGTAATTGTAATGAATATAGAAATTATTTGGGTGATATTAAATACTCAAATTTATAAAAAGATTCATAAATTTTTATAAATTTATCACACGCATACAATACTACGATTATATAATGTTAAACTATAGATGGTGGTTTCTAAATTTTTCACATGGGACATTAGTTAAAAATAGTTTCCTTATAGGAAAAAATGTATTCTATAAATTTTTTCAAAACAGATAATAATGCAAATATTAATCTATGAATATATTTCCAAAAACTAAAGAATTTTTAATTTTAAATCAATTCACAAATATATTTATATCCTGTGTAATGATTTAAATTTAAAAAGTGAACTTTAATAAAGAATAGTTTCACTTCGTTTATTTCTTCATAAATATTAATTGATTTAGTTATACATTACATTAAATTCCTTAAATTTAAAAGTTTTTGAAATTAAATATTTTTTATAATTTGTTTTTGAATTGTAACAAATTATGAACAATAATTATTATTAACAATTATTGAATAGCAACTGATAGCTGATATTCCTTGCAATAATGAAAATGTTTAATAAAGGCGCTTTTAAGACGTATTTCCTTGATTAGTTTATGTTATAAATGCATGTAATTGATTCAATTATATACATATATTTTTTTACCAAAAAGTGTCTTTATCTAAGAATCATTATTTAAAATACAGAAAAATTTTATTTATAGTTTTAATTTAGTTAACACAAAAGCGTTCAAAATATTATTACGTTAATGACAAGTAAATTATTTTAGTTCTTGCGTTAATAAAATTATGGCATGTTTTTCATAAAGTTATCTTAAATAAAATAGCATATAATAAAAATAATCTCAAAGTCTATAAAAATTTGCAATGATTAATATTAAAAATAAATATGAAGCATTTATTAAACTATAATGTTCAAACATTGCTCCCTATGGAAAATATATTCAAAAGAGTGTCTCAAAAAAAATCTCTAAAAAAGTCTATGCTAAAGTAAAGAAAAGTAGCCTATAAGTGAATAAAAGTCAAAGAAACATATGAAGGATTATTAATTCAAAATTTTTATAACTTTGCAAACAAAATAAAGAGGTTGAAGTTTTAATTTTCAGCATATTTTCTAATTAAATACAGCCTAAAAGAAAAAATAAAATTAATGGTTTTACAGGGATAAACAAAAAAAGTATCAGGCAATAGTAAAAGTGAAATTTTAGTAGCAGTTGAGGAAACAAAATCGCAGTATGAAATATAGCTTGATCTATAGAAATCCTGTTATATTAAAAAAGTATATAGAAAGATTATATAGTGGCAAAAATAGTTACTGAAAAGTATTTTATAAGAAAAAAAAGAATGAAAATGTTTGAATTTGATAATACAAACTGTGAAATAAGTTACAATAATAAAGTAAAACATCATAAAAAGTAGAAAAATAATGTATTAGCGAATGTCAATGTAAATTAAATTCTAATAACAAAATTATTTTGAAATCAGAGAAAATATTTCATTTAATTATGATAATAAAAAATGACTAAGTTCCTTGGAAAATAAAACAAAATTATTGAAATTAAATCTCACTTTTTCACAATGTTAAAATTAAAAATGAATAACATTATCAATTAATTTATATTTCCATTGCGTTAAAAATGTTTTAACTCAAATAACGTAACACCGAAAAGATAAAAATAAATGTGCTTAATTTTAAAACAAAGATCAAATAATATTTTCTTCAAGCATATTACTTAGTTATTGTTTCTAAAAAACATTGGACAGCAAAAAATGAAATCATAAAAGATATCAAATAATATGTGACACTAAAGTAAAAGCTTCAACTTTGTTTTTTTCCAACTTAATTACACTACAACATAACAAAAAATACCACTTTCATTTTAGGAAAAAATAAGTATGCAATTTTTCCTAATGTAGACACGAAAAATCAAAGTATTATAATGGGATGTTTTCTAGAGAGTAGTTTCTTATTAATTCACATTTATAATGAAAATAGGACAGTTAAACGAAGAAAGAGACAGTAACTTAAACATCGTTAAGACACAAGTAAACTTACACAACATAAAAAATTAATGTTATTATTTCTCAACGTAAATATTGTGATGACCCTTTCAACTTAGAGTTCATTTTTCCATACGGAAGAAAGGCAAACAACTTCTGTGGACAAAGAGAAAAGCAAGAAATTTTTTTTGTCTTTCTCAGAAGCTTTTAGAATCGATAATACATTGGAGGGTAGTTTTTAAAAAGTATGTTTTTTATATATAATAAAAATGTGAAATTAATGTTTTAGTTTAGAAGAAAAGAATAAAGGGAAGGATTTATAGA
>JAPDSC010105367.1:12676-24424 GCA_026290005.1 Latrodectus geometricus | reverse complement strand
AAAAAAAAAAAAAAAAAAAAAAAAAAAAAAAGTAATTTTTTCAATTACAAAATTTCACGATTTTAACATACGGGGAATTTCGTTGACGAGATTAAAATTGTCTTTAACGTTTTCTTCATACAAAATGCATAATTTATATTAGTAAAACTTGTATAAATGATTCTCTATACTTTAATTTATTATATTTATTTTGTAGTCTTTTGCCTAATGAGGTCAGTAATGCTCTTATGAGATTAATTAATTAATTATAATCTATAATATCTGAAAATAAATTATTATTTTCTATTATATTTCATAATTTTGCGAAAATAATTTGAAATTAGCAGGTGTGCTAAGTTATACTTAAATGTTTTTTTTTTTTTTTTTTTTTTTTTTTTTTTTTTTTTTTTTTTTCAAACAGCAAGCACTGGGGTGTGAAAACGTTCGACACAACAAGGCTGGAGACTGTTACTCAATTATCGTTACTCGGCGAGTACCTGCGTACCAAGTCACGGAGGCGAGTAGCATTACCTACGTCACATCACCTCAAACCCGTTTATAAGGCGGACTACATTCATCCATCATTTCAGGAAAGGACAAGAAACACAGAAAAAGAGAAAATACATCCATGCCTGAACCGGGTTCTCCCCATCCGTAGTCAGGTACGCTAACCAGCAGACAGGGTGAGCGACTATACTTAAATAAATTGGATGCCATAATTCTTTATGTAGAAAAAAATATAGATACATTTTTATTTTTTATATAGAAATAAGTGAATTTAATGTTTTTTCAAACATGAATATGAAGATAACAATATTTTTAATTTATTATCAGAATTGTTAAGAGAAAAATAACAATTTAAGTAAGTTTACATTTTAGTCATTTATTTTTAAAAAAAAGAATAGTTAGAAGTTTTATTTCATTTACTAATTAATTCTATAAATATTGAGTTTGAGCCGTTATATTACTTTTTATGACTAGATTTGTCTTTTGATTTGAATAATTTTTCTCCTCCTTAAGTAAAATATTTTTTAACTAAAAATAATTTTAGTTTCTTTTTTCTATTTTAATAAGTATTATTATTTTTAGAATTATATTATTTTGAAAACACTAATTAAAATTTAACATAAACTCCGAGAAATAATTTTACATTAAAAACATTTTCATTGAACCATGCAACTGGTTAGGAACTGCAAACTGGTTGCTTTTAGTAACCTCTGAATAATAAAATATTTGGTATAGTAAACATTATCAAATAAATAAAGAAAATAGTACATTTAACAAATACGCAACGACTTTAAAATATTGATTATAATTTATAAATCCAATTTCATATTATGATGATTTAATCCATATGCAATCAATTTTACATGATATTGATGAAATTTTAAACTTAGGTTTTGGTTACACAATGATTGATTTTTCTATTAATTTCATTACAACTTAGCATTTTGAATTCAGCTGATTGAATAATATTCATTTTCCACATATTTAATTCAAAATGTTTGGAAGTAAATAAGTGATAATTAATTTTGCAACTCAAAATGATTTGTTTGTAATTTCAATTCAATTAAACCGTCAAGTTTTACCTTGAATTCCTTGAAATTAGAGAATATTATTCAAATAATATGATTTAAATAGTCAAAATCATCAATATGATTAATGTGCAAAAAGTATCTTAAAAATTTCTATATTATATCATTATTAACAGAAGGCGAAAAAAGTAAACTTAATGTACCACCACTGTTGGAAAAATATTCTTTATCACACGACTGTGATTAATAACTGTTGCATTTAAGAATTGCTATATGAGTTTATACTTTTTCATCATTTTTTTAAATGCGCTTTCTGTATTTTAATAATTTAATTCCTTCGAATTTGAGTTCTAAGGAAGTAAATTGCCTTGCCGTATTTGTAAAGTATATAGATAAATAATATTCATGTTTTAAATATCATTATATATAAAATTCAAAATTCAGCTTAAAAGTAGTTTTAAAAATGGGAAGACATATTTATTACAATCTTTTATGTATTTTAATATAACATTTCATTGATTATTACATGCACTTACAAAAAATCATTATAATATTTTAAGTCAGCAACTCTAGTAATATTTAATATTTCATTTAATATATTAAAAAACAACAATGTTGACAGAAAACAATACAAAATTCATAGTAATTATATCTTTCAAACTACAAATCTATTTATTTTGAGGGAATTCGCTAAATGGAGAAAATTTTAAAGTATAAAATTTTAATTAATAAGTTTATAAAATATATGTTTTTGAACTAACTTTAAATAAATATAGTATTTTATAAGTTTTCGATATGCGTGTACTTTGTAAAATAAAAAATTGTTTTTAAACAATATAAAGTCTAAAGTGTTTAAATTTTTAAATCCCAATTTTTTTTGCGATAATGTTAAATGTCTAAGAAAGGAGTTATTAAACTATTTAATAAATTACACTGCCCGACTTACGAAATGCAACACTATAAAATATTGGATAGAATGTGATAAAAATTGATACACAGACAGAGCATGCATACATAAATAAGTGATGTTATTTAGAAAAAGATAAATTTATACATTGACGAAATATGCAGAAAATCAGTAAGTAGTAAGACCGCCTCTTGCAGCTATGCAAACAGACACACTGTGATGTAAAGAGTCAATGTGCGGACGGTGTCCTGGGGGATAGAAGCCCATGTGGTCTGAACTATTCTACACAGTTAACAGGGCATAGCAGACAAACGGCGTTAAATCCCGTTCCAGGTATGCTCTATCGGAGAAAGATCAGGAGACATCGCAGGCCAAGGAAGAAACTGGATACTCTGCTAGGCTTGTCTGCTGACAATGCGATGCGCCGTGTGCGATGTTGCGTGTTCCTGCTGGAAAATACTATCTTGCAGCTTCTGAAAGTAAAGTAGCACAACAGGTTGCAGCACTTCATCAACGTACCGTCCTGACGTCAATGTGCCTATCATACGTACTAGGGGTGTTATGCTATAGTAGCGATTGCACCTCAAACCATTATTCCAAATTGACCAGTGGTATGGCTTTCTGCAACAATGGTTGAATTGGCTCTATCTCTCTAACGCTTCCAGACTCTCAACCGGTGACTATCATTAGTCAAACAGAACCGAGACGCGTCGTGAACACCACATTTTGTCATTCAGTCGTTGAAGAGGCTTGTTGATGACATCATTTCAATCTCTCCCTACGGTGCCTTGGCATTAATGGCTGTCTTCGTAAAGGCTGGTATGTGTGCAAGTCACTTTCAGCCATTCATCGTGCAACTGTTCTCGCAGATATTGGAGCATCCAGAACTGGCTGCACATAGCGCAGAATGTCAAGAGAAGTTAATTGTCTGTCCACCATAGCTGCCCGTTCGTCCTATTGTCCGTCTAGATGGACCTGGTCTTATGTGACTATTAGCATTTTGTCCATTCACCTATCTGGTCCAAATTCTATACATATTTGATGCGTCTAGGTAGACGATAGGTCCAACCAGTAGTACGTAAGACTACAATTCGTTCTCTCACAAAACCATCCGTTTGCCGGAACTGTCTTCGATGTCGTTGCTCAGTCATTTCTTCATCCACACATGCCTTCTTTAGCTTTGAACTTCCAAAAATATTTGATTTCCTAAGCGGCAAAGCGATGAAAATAATGGCTTGTCCTCTGTTTCTATCCAACTATCTGGCGCGATAATCACATGATCTACTTGCATTTTACATAATTAAAATAACTTGTTCCGCTGCGTAATTTTCAAAATTTGCATATTTACCAAACTTTATGGTGTCTTCTTTTCCTTGTCAGGCAGTGTATATGGATATTGTGCCTGGAAGAAATAGGAAATATATAAATATTTTAAAATGTAATGGAAACAGTTTTAACAATTCTCATTTTTGTTCAATTTTATTATTCTTGATAAAAAAAAATTAGACTTCTTTTCTTATCCCACTTGATTGACAAATACATCGATAAAATCCATGAAACCATGTGGTATTGATGAAGAATTTGAAATACAGATAGATGTCAGATTTTCAAGATTCAAGATCAAGTAGTATCAAAAATGAAGATTAGAGTACAACATATTAGTAATGTGAAAGTCATATATAAGACCTATAAAATCTTAGAACATTTTCTTTTAATGCTTCAAAGTTTACATGTTTACATACATACATTTATTTAATAAAATACTGAGCTATGTATGTTTGATCAAGGTTATTCTGTAATAACAACACAATATAAATTTATAAATAGAGGATACCACAATATCACTACGTGTGTCTATAAAATTCATATATATATATACTACTGTCCGCTTACATTGAAACACTGAGAAAGACAATAAATATCATAACAAATATTATGTTGATAACATTTTGACCGAGTATCAAATGATTAAATTTATGAACTTCTGTGAAGTGTGGTTCCTGCCAAAATAAGTTGTCAGAGTAGGCACCATTGTTGGAGATCACCCCTGACACACGTCTCGGCACTGATACATCGAGACTTTGGATGATTTCTTGAGGAACAGCAGACCTTCGTTGGTAAATTTGATCTGGTGTGGCATCTGCGGATATAATCTGGATCAATCATTGAGAAACCATGGACCAAATTTTTCTTACCGGCGAAAGATCCAGATAGCAAGCCAGCCAGGTAAGCAATTATTTCTTTTGATTGTCAAATAAACCTTGAAGAATCCATGGGACGTGTAGTCGCACAGTATCATGTTTAAATATGGCTGTAGGTGAGCCCTGAATGTAAGTAAGGACAACTGGCTCCAACACCTCTGCTATTGGGCTATTGGCTGCTTAAAGTACCGGCAATGTGTTCTAGAGAAGTGCGAGAGCGATATCCATTACCGCATCATAACATTGTACCCGGAGAAGGACCATTTTGGCAGTGCATAACGCAGCTGTTCAGCACGCACTCTACACGATTTCTCAAGACTCGAAAGCGACGTTTGTATGTTGCAGACAGAAGCGTGACTCGACAATAATTTCATTCCATAAGCTTCTTTCATCGCATCATTGACTACGGTGATGTCTGTGGTTCTGCGTCAAAGTTAGATGAAGCAATGGACATCTTTCAAGCAGACCAATCTGCTATAAACTACGTCGAATAGTACACGCTGACACTGGATAATGCGTTATGGATTGAATGTGATGTGCTATGGTTCATGATGTGGCTGAGCGATCCGTGATTACTATGCGCCCGATTTGCTTGTCATAACGTGAAGTAGTATATTGAGGTATATATGATCAAACACTTTGGTTTCCCGTACCCTCCTGCATCCAACAATTACATATTCACATTACAGTTGTTTGGTTTCGTCCAACACGATTACCGATTTTGCTGAAAGATAGTCCACATTCCCGGTAAGCCACTGTCCTTCCTCTGTTGAATTCGGATATTTGATCATAAAATGGACGAGGAATAATTAGTGTTCTTTTTTTGGGGAAAAAAAAAAAAAAAAAAAAAAAAAAAAAAAAAAAAAAAACAATTGCCGAACTTGAAATCGTCGAAATTTTAAAGCTGTAAATATTGCTTTGAGTGGCGCCACAGTTGCGTGTTATGTGCATCTGCGCTGAAATTCTAATATATTGCGTATCTCATTTCCGTTAAAGCATCTTGTAAATTTCATGTTACTTCCATGCTTCCTTTAGGGTGTTGCGTTTACGATGGGCAACTGTGTATTATAGTTATTATAGCCAAGAAAGTAATCAGAAACTAAAGTTGGAATTAGATCCCATATTTCTTTTTAGAAAACTAAACTGCTGTTTGAGAACAGTTTTCCAAGAGCTTGATTGGCTAGAACCTGTTCTGCTATACAGTTTGCCATCTCCAGCAAACTGTAATTCAGAGCATGGAATTCCATGTCCTCCCCTTTTTGCACCAAATGACAAAAATTATCATTTAAGGTTCTTCTCAATGTACTTTAGTAAAAACCATGAGTAGATAATTACAGAAGATATTAAAACATAATCTAGTATCTGTAAGATAAAAACTTACTTTCCGTCTCAAAATGTAAAATTCTATATGTTTCAGTGTCAAAAAAGAAGACACTGGGCATATAATGATTGGAAACTGGTGACCTGGTCAATTAAATTACGTAATTCCTTATTTTTCTCTGATGGGTAACGTCAAATTTGGTAAGATCACCCAAGAAGCCAAGAATCCATGCTTGTTTACTTGCACTGTGAAAATGTTTGATGGGTGTACTGTAAAATGAGACATGTTTCGCTGGGATGGAAATGGTTGTGACTTTTTTTTAACAAGTGTAAATGAACAACCATGAAATACTTAGATGTACTATCAGATTGAATGCATTTTGTAGGGTTGAATTTTTAATATAATGGTGACATATACTTCTTGTACGATAATGCAAATAAACAACCTATCAGAAGTATCATCTTTGGTTCATTAAGCATCATTCTGATTCTTAAGCTGTACTTTAACCACAGCAGAACCCAGAACTTAATTTTATAGAAAATATACGGTGTATGGTGAAATGATTCAAAAGATATTACTTTTCCCGCATAATTTATAGGATACAAAGTACTTCATAGCTTCTGCATGGTATTTCTTGGTTATAAATCCATTCCAGGAACACGTACATTTGGTACTCAGAAAAATTATAGTTGTTATCAGATAGCGTTCAAATAAAAATATTCTCATTTTTTTCTTCTAATTCGTTAGCCAATGTGTATATATGAAGAAAGTATTTTTTGCTGATCAAAATTAATTGAATTTAAAAATATATCCTTGAAACCAAAGATCACTATATCATTATTTGATTAAAATAAATATGCGGAAACAATATGCAAAATAATTTAAATAATTAAATATGTCTAGTTACAGTTTGTTATTATTGAAATGTTTGCTTCTTAACAGTAAATATATTTTTTTTAAAATTGCTTTTAATTACGTAAATCATATTGTCCATTCGAAGTTCCTTAATGAGTTGTGCTCTGTTGTAAGACTGTTTTTTCTTCAATATTATTTTTATTATTTGTGTTCTCTGTTCAATATAAATTGAAACTCTTTTAGGCAATTTTTAATATGGAAAACATTCTTTAAAAATAATCTCCTTTTCATAAAAAAATACAAAAGATTTTTTATGTAATGTATAGTTATGGAAAAATTTGTTTATTGGCGAATTAATTGACTCTCACTTTGAGTTTGTGCAATATGAACATTATAATTTTATATACACTGTTTTCTTTTGCGATTTTTATTGTATCACTTTATTTCAAGGCAGCGAAAGATTGATTTCCTTAATATTTTATCGCAAACTTTACTATTACCTCCAAGAAGTTTGATTAGTTTTAGAAGAAATGGACTGAAATTATTTTTTTCTTTTGTTTTACACTTAATTTCTAATAATTTAAGTTTATTTGGCGAAAATATAAAATCGAAAATAATCTGTTAGGAGATAGCAAATTATTTTTTGCTTTAAATAATTTAAATATAAAACAAAAATGTTCAAAGTAGGCATTATAACATCTTATAACAATTTTCAATTTACAAATCTCATTTTATTCTTGATTGAAAATGGTTAAGCGTTTGATAGATCAGATAGTGTTTACTTTCATATCATAAACTGTCAGTTTAAAATTAATATATACACATGTTTCTTGTAGTTTGATAGATAACTAATTAATTTTATTAAAAACTTGAAAAAATGGCAATAAATACTCAAAAAAAGACTAAGGAAATCAATTCCCTTTACAACATGATTAACAGCAATTGATTTTTCATTTACGATACAAAATTAAAAGTCTTACCTTATAATTCGTCCATCATAAAATATGTTACTTTCAATCCTATTAAGAGTACTTTAAGGTTTTATAACTTTTTAATTGCATATGTTTCATATGCATATGAATAAGATTCCAAAATCCAACTTTTTCCTTCTGACACAGACTCATGTTGTAAATGATTTCTTTAGATAAAAAATGTGTGTGTGCTAGTAGTCTTTGTTCATGATGTAATTTCCAAAGAATTTTTTAACTATGAATGCATTATTTCAACTAAAATATTGCAACAAATTTGCTATTTCATTTGAAATATTAAATAACAATTTTCATCACATTTTTTGTTTAATTAATAATCAGAATACTCTCTAAATACAATCAAATCAATCATTGTTTTTATATTACAAGGAACTCGCGTGTATTTATCACTGATTAAATCCAGTTATTTACCCAATACTATTATTTCTTACAATAAAACAAACTGGAAATTCGTTTTTATACTTGGGTGCATTTTCTATAGCAAACTTCCAATATTTTTCAAAAAAATTATCTTTAAAGCTTCCAGTTTCCCATGTTTCCTTTTCAATGTTTCATTGTTTGATGATAGAATCAATTTAAATTTCACAACATAATTTGTAAGCAATTTTCCCAACGTCACAATTACAACTAAAATAATAATTTTTTTCTAACCAAAAATTAAATTCTTTCTTAAATGAGCATTAAACTTCTCACCACCAACAAAATTTAAAGAAAAAATACTTATATTAAGTTGAACTTGAGGGAAGAAAGGGTAATACATTGTTTTTTTGTACGTTAACATTTAAACACCTTTTCTGCAACTATACAAATCAACTCTGTTAGGCAGAAGTTAAAGAAAAAGAGGGACAAAAAATCAACTCAAATATCAGCTATAGCTTTCTCGTAGTTTAATTAGTGTGGACAATATATGAGGGTTAATTATCTTGTATCAAAAGTTTATTAGATGCAGTCAATATTTACACGTCTTCTATTCTTCATAGCAATGACATGAAGTAAAACTGATGAAGTAACTAGTTGAGTAATATTTTCTTAATATTTATTGTTCAGAATTTAATTTATTTAGATTTCAATCAGTAGTATATCTATTAACACAATTTAAAATAATTATTTTCATGAATTTCAAATAAATAATATAAAGAGGAAATATAAACTAATAAGAGTTGAAGTAAATAAATTGTATAATATTGCACTTAACTTCATTTAATTTCTTCAAAATACAAATAAAAATTAAATTAAATTTTTTTCTTTAATTATTAAATTATTTTAAGAAATTTTATGAGATACTTCAGATTTAGACAAAACAGTAAATAATAAAATAAATGAAATATTCGCAAATTTTTATGCGTCAAACAAGGGAAAATGCTTAGAGAATTGATTAAAGTAAAAAGCAGAACAAATAACATACAAAAATAAAAATGTTTATCAATCCAAGATAAATGATAATTGAAAACTTCAGTATGTTGAATTTAAACATTTTAATTTTGTATAATTTTCTTAATTTTTTTTATTAAAATTTTGATCATAAAAAATAAAATAGTAAAGATTTTATTTATTATATTGCAAAAATGTAGTTTTTAAATCAACTAATGCAGAAAAAAATTTCAATATTATTTTAAAATCATGCAAACCTAATAAAGTTTAATTCTTTTGTTAAACATTAAATTTTATCAAATACTTTTTTTCAATGTCCCATTGCATTATGTGCAAGATTAAACCAAAAATTAAACTGTTTTCTCTCAGTTTCTTAAAGATACATTATTTTTTGTTGCTTTCATCAAAGCTATTTTAATCATATCGGAATATAATATATTCAGTTTTTCATTTCTCCAAAAGTATTAAAGGTGCATTGAAAATAATTTTCAGAATATTTTCTGAAATGGCGCCTAAATTCTTTTACAATCTCATTGTTTTGTAGTGAATGAGTTGAAAAAAAATAATCCGAAAACAATTTTTTTTTGAAAATATATTGATTATGTGTCAAGAGTTTTCCTTTAAAGTGCTTTTAAAGAAAAAGCCACTTCTGGAATGTAATATATTTCGCTAGAATAAAAAAATCAGTTGCTCATAAAATTCAAATTAGAAGTTTGACATTCTTCTTTTATATAGTAAAGGAAGTGTTTTGAAAAATTGCTTTCCTTTACATTTATCTTGTTTTAGATACATAAATACCATAACATAAGCAAATAATTCTAATAATATATTTTAGAACATCATGCAATTATTATATTTTTAAAATTATAATATGTTAATGGCTTTTGAATTTGAATGATTAAAAAAAGAATCATTTCAATTTTATCATTAGTTATGGAATATTAATCCTGTTTTGTGATATTGAATATTTTAACAAAAAATATAATTTTTATCACATTATTAAATATATCAATTACAGATAGTAAAATATTGTATACAAGGATACAATTGCAGTAAAAAAATTTATTACGTAAAATATTTTTGGTACTTTATCTTTGGTAATTATTTCAATAAGAATAAAAATTTAGGTATTAATATTAATTAAAATAAAAATATTAGTTTCATTTTAATTACTTATAAAATCCAATCTTTTTAATAAGCATTTTTTAAATATCGCAAGCATATTAAATAGCATGATACATTTTAAGTTTTTTGCACTTTTTGAATTCCAAAATACAATGAAATTTCATTGATAAGGTAAATTTTAATGAAACCTTTATTAATTATTTCATATTATGTATGTTTTACTAATATTTTAATTTAATATTGAATATTTATGGGTTTGAGCTATTTAATTTACTGAAAATTTAATTGCTCATTTGTAACTAAAAATAAAAATATTTTAAGCATGTATTTATTTACATACTGTAAAAAATTATTATCAATTAAATTACAGCTTTAATGCATTAATATATGTCATAAAACTGTTCATAAATATATGAAAGTTCAGTGTGACATACTATGTAAGATTTCAAATCATCTACACAATAAATTTTATTATGAATCATAAATAAATTTAATCCTAGCATGCATGATAAATCCCCAACTAAAATTGTATTATTTAATACTAATAAAATAGAGAGTAGCATTCTGTAAACATAATAAATAGGGTGTTAGTCTCTGACAGCTACTAAATCCTGTATTAACTATTATCTGCATTTAAATTCTATGAGTGTCATCAAATATACAGTAAGTAATCTAATTAATAATCAAATATGCAGTAATATAATAAATAAATTGTGATATTCGTATATTCAGGGAATTGAACAAACGTAATCCCAATAGTTACGTCTGTCCTTTTTAATTTAGTTTGATTGATTTATTAATGAGGAATTGTTTCAACATTATTTAAGAGGCACTTTTACATAATATGAGAAGTTTAAAATTTTGTTGTCAATTTTTAGAAAAATTTTTTCTTCAAATAATGTTTTTTAAACATAAAAACAGTGAAAAATGGTATACTTGACTTATAATTCCTGTTACAACTTTTTTAATCTAAGGAGTGTATATTTTTTTAAACTAATTTTCAAAAAGATCTTCTCTCAAATAAATTTGTTTCTGATTTATTATTACCATTTATTCAAAATTTCATACATTTCAATATTGCATAAAAATTTAAAATTAGTATTTCTTAGAACATTTGCTAAAAAAAGGACAACTGATTGAATACATGTTTATATATTTGTAGTTTCATATGTATGTTTGACTAGTCAACAAACAATGAAATATTTAAAAAAATATTCAGAGATTCTTTAAATATAATGCCTTTGTAGTAGTAAAAATATTTATTATTTTAAACAGTTATAGCTTATTAAGAGGTAGAATTTTTCTTCAAAAAGATAGAAATATTTTCAGAGAATTGTGTAATGGGTCTTAATAATAAAATTACTTTGTTAACAATTGGTCTCAGATATGTTAAATTAATTATAGGAAAATAAACTTGCATTATTGTAGATACATTTAAGAAATGAATATTAATGAATATATATAT
>JAPDSC010105367.1:0-12576 GCA_026290005.1 Latrodectus geometricus | reverse complement strand
ATATATATATATATATATATATATATATAATCTGCAGATTCCAGGTTAAAGCTGTATATTTTTTGTATCTTCAAAGGTGAATAACGAATATGCTCCATTATATTATGAATAATATATAAATTATAAATTAAATTGTCATGTAAATATATGCTAAAATAATACTGATCAGAAATTGAAACTCAAAGTAATGATGAAAAAAATTAAAATAGATATAATAAAAAACACGGAAACAAAATTAATGGAAAAAATTTAATAGATTTGTGATTCCTTTATAAAATGTCAAAGGAAGTAAACATATTTTTCATGAGTAAGCTTAATTAATAATAAACTACATTAGACGGATTGAATATACAATCTTTAAACTCATATAATGAATTAAAATGCAAATTTTTCTTTTTTGTAATTATTACAAAATGAAGTTTTTACTTAACTAAGTGGAATGCTCAAATAAAAAGGAGATATGATATATTTTAACAAATAAAATTTTGGAAATGAATTTCATAATTCAAATTAAAAATTCAGAACCATTAAGAAATATATTATAATATGTATTTAAAAATACTTGCACCACTGCAATATTTTAGTTAATATATACAACAATTGAGGCTTAAATTATCAAAGCCTTAATTTTTGTATACTTACTGACATTAAATTTGAAAATTGCATAATGAATATTGATGATATTGTGATTATTGTTTATGAAATATCATATTTAATCTAAGATTATCTGGTAATAAAACTGTTATGCAAAATAATTTATAGTTATATAGCTTGTAGCAAATTATTTATGTCTTTAAAATAGTAACATATTAAGATTTATTAGCTATTTAGCTTAAAAGAAAATAAAACACTTTTATCAGACATATTATTTGCAATTAAATGTATATATCTTTCATTTTATTGTCAAGATATATTTGTATAAGTTTTTTAAAAGAAGAAGAAGCAGGAAAATATAAATATTTTACTAAATAATAAGAATTAAATTAATTTAATAAGATTTATAATTAAAGCTTTTAAAAAAGAAAGAATAGTGTTACAACTATTTCTTTCAAAAGTTATGATATATTTTTATATCTATAATACAAAGAGCAGCTATAATTTTGTAAAGAAGAAACAACAATATTTATTTTTGCTTTTATTTTATTTTTATATTTTCTTTTAGTTCTCTTTCAGTTTCAAAATTTGCATTCATGTCTCATGTAAAACTTTAATCAAATGTTTTTTTTATATTGTACCATTTTATTTAGTCTGATGTTCTCTTATTAATTCGCATAGACACAGCATTTCAAGCATGCAGTTAAAATATTTATTAAATTTTTTTTAAAGAGGTCAGAAAATTTATAGTAGTGTTTATTTAAATTTAAAAAATAAATTGAATATATACCTGATTGCATGAAATAGAAGAACATCCTCATTTGGTATCTTCATATTATTTGCAGTACATATGAGAAAATCAAATAAATATATATGGAGATTTTCATTTTTATTTTGAAGTTTATAATAAATACTATAACTTATACCATACGAATACATGGAAAATAATGTTCAAAGTTTCCTTATAATGTAAATGATTTTCATATTATTAATTCAAAGTGAATTATGTTTTAATCCAAAGTCCTAAATCATTTATAACAAAGGAAATTGCATTAAAATTTTTTTCCACATACATGAACTTGACATAACTGGTAGAGTTTGTCGAAAATCACTAGCTAGCAAAATGAGTCCACCACCAAAGAATTGTACATTTGAATGCTTCCAATGATTTCTCTTGTGCCGTGGCTCGTTCATCCCATATTATAAACTGACATAATCTTAGTGCCTTTCCCTTACCAGAATATTTACTAATATCACATGTTGTAGTTTCAATTACCTGAATGTTTAATGGCAATTTCGATGTTGAATGTTCTATTCAACCGCCATTTAAAATTTTGCTGCATTACCAGAGGATGCACTAGCAAGAGCAATATTATTTTGTGATCTTATAATTGCCAGAATAATTGAAATAAGAAAAGTTTTGACAGGGCCTCCAGATGCATCTAAGAAATATAAACAACAACTCTTGCTAGATATTGCATTTATAATTATGTCACATGCTATTAGTTTTTCTAATACCAATTTCGACGGATTAATTCAAACAAATGTTTGTAATTCATTAACATCGAAGTGCATTTCTCGTGTACATCACGACAGAAAATTATCACGATATAAAATTTCTCCAAATTGATTACTAGATCAATTTGAAAAAATCCTTCCCTATTCTGTCAGTCATTAGTTGTCTATTGTTAAACATACATCCTAGATTAAAATCAATGCTTACTAACAATGCAATATTAAGTAGATATTTGATGGGAATTGAACATTGGGATTAACATTTAATCTCAACATGTCTTCTCTCATATAGTCTTTATATTGTTCCCAAAGATCCTTTGGATTAGTAGGAAAACATGTAGATAGTATGATGGGTAATAGTGTACGTACTTGCTTTGGTGAGCTGTATTAGAAACATTTGAGAGTGAACTATCTCAATAGACTTCATTTTCTAAGAGACATATATATTTTTCTTATAAAATTTTCTTCTAAACACTTTATCGCAATTATCCCAGTTACCAAAAACCATAATTTCTATAATACACTAAGTAAACAAAACAACTTTCAGACCTGGAGACAGTCCGTAAAGACTTCTTGTTTTCAACTTTCATCTGACTCTTCACTTTACTATGATGACGATTATTTATACTTGTATGGTAGTTTCTAATATTTATTTTAAGTATAAACCTTTTGTAACAAGGCTTCTGTAGATGTCATCAATAAGAAGCTTAAGAAATGTTGGCTTATTTTTAGGAGATAAACATTTCCAATTGTCACCAGTCGCTAAAATTGCCACCGAATGTTGTCAACTCAGATCTGAAAAACGTTGTTGTCACAGAATAGGGATTTTTGAAACCATAATTTCACATAATAAACAGATAAAAGAATAGAAAAAAGCATTTAAAAATTATAAGATTTACACTATTTCCGTTTTTGTTTTGTAACTACATTCATCAAAGTCATATAGAAAATACCTTAAAAATTAAGTTAAAATATAAGCATTTATTTTGTATACTGTACATCAATGCATAGATTTATAAACTAGATTCAATGATAAACTATGAATTTGTAAAATGAAAACTAATTGGGTGTTGGATATAGTTTAAATCTGAACTACATCTTTTACATAAATGCTTGAAAAAATAAAAATGAAGATAAAAATAATCGATTTATTACTTATATCAAGTACATAAGTCAAAATGGAAATTTTATATACTACAAGTTTCCTTCTTGCATTATTGGTATATTAATATTTATTGTGATATATTAAAAAGGACATTATTTAATGAGTATACTAAATAAACATCGAAATAATGATAATATCATAAAATTATATGATAGCTTAAAATTTGATCAGTTCATTTAAATATTCATCATTAAGTTCGGTGAATTCCATTATATGTTAATTTAAGTAAGTCTGTTTATTAAATATATGGAATTATCTTGAATTACTTACGTGTTATAAATCACGTTTAAAAACTAAAAATTTTATACTATTCAATATTTTTGTTTTGAAAAATTTTATCTAGTCAGTTTATATATTTCAGAATTGTTTTGATGTGAATAAAAATTATTCTATCAAGATATTTCTTTTTAGAAAAAATAAAATGATCAATTATGTGCTCTGTAATGAAAGGGTATTTAAAACGGTATTTAACTTTTATCTTTTGTTAAGTTATAAAATTTTAAATCGGGGAGCGGTGAACATGTTCTTATCTAAAAATTCAGCAGTTACTGATGTTTACATTCAAAATATAAATATTTTTTATCATTATGTATTATTTAGGAGAAAAACAAAAGTTGATAGGATAAGAGAACAATTTAATAAGCAGAATGTAAATCATTCTGTGTGACATTTTTGGACATTCCAAGGAATTCAATATAATGCCCAATGTTTTAGAATAAATATTCAAAATGACACATAAAAAATAAATTCATGTCTTCGTTGTTGCTTTTCCAATAGAGGTCAATATAAAAATATCTTCAGAATCTAATAATCTTTTAAATACGTCCAGGTTTGATGTAAACATGCCTTTTTCACTTTAAAATAGAATGTGATTCATAACTGTCAAAAAGTATTTTCACAGGTCTTTTGCCAGTAAAATAGATTTAAATGCCACGATATAATCCTAAAAAGAGAAGTTTATTTTTGTTAAAACTCTTACTGTGTTTTTTAGTGAAAAAATTCTTATAAATGTTTCATTATATAAACAAATTTTGCTTTCCAAGCTATAATTCTTTATTTACTACTTGATGATTGAATTAGTTTCTTTAGAAATCAAAATTATGTGTTGAAAATGTATTGAACATTAAATTAGATTGATGTTATCATTCAAAAAATACATATGCATAATTTTAAAAATCTTGTATATATACATATCAAAACAATATTTTATAGAAGAACATAACATGGTCTAGTCGAATGTAACCCCATAATATATTTTTATAATTTGTTTCATTGTATTAGATATACACAGCGGAAACACTAACTAGTTAATTATGTGTGTACAGGTTATATATATATATATATATATATATATATATATATATATATATGAAATATATATATATAAAATAGAAATAAAGTAGAGACGCATAACATGCATTTTAAACTGTGCACACAATGCGTAATGTTTTTGTAAAAGTTAATTTTATATTAATAATCATTATTCATAGTTATATATTTAGAGGCAATTTTTTTTAGTTTAATAACTATTAATTGCAATTTTTATCTATGAACTTTGTTCCAATCAATGCAATTAGTTCATTCCTATTACAGTTATCTTTAATAAAACGATTTTTAATGACAATTTGAAATTTATTGCATTTGCAGTTTTCTTTAAATCAAGAATATTGTTTTATTTTTAAATAAAAAAAAATATTTTAACAAAAACATTTCTTTATAAAATTAAATGTTGCAGAGTTTGTTTACAAGACATTTATTTCTATTTCAAGTACAATATATTTGAAATGAATTTCTTGGTATACCTTTCGATTTCCAAATTACTATACAAAATTTCTTTTCCATTTCAATTTTATTATGGCATATATTAAAATACATCATGTTGGATTCTTGCGATTCCAATATTATTTCCATCTGTTTCAAAATTGAAAAGTTTTCATCATCTAGTACAATTCGAAAGAAGCTCCTTGATTTACATAAGATATAAGCAAATGTATCCAAATACAAAACAAGTATGTTTATGCATTACCGAGAAACAAGAATCTTCTCATTTATTATTCATAAAATTTCTCAAGTTGAAAATCAAATCAACAAATAATTTATTTTTGAAGGATTATTATCTTATCTACCCTTCTATTGACGACCATAAAGAATGAATTCGGACTGCGTGATCATTTGCATAGTTGCGAAATTTTCTATCAAATTAAAAATGAGAAACATAAGAATTTTCCATTTTCTTTGTAGATGATAGTCAAGGGTTTTTGAAAGTGTTTCACGGACAGCAGATTATTCAATTATGACAAAATGAGATATATAAATTAACCTAATGTGAAATGTTTTTTAATATTCTTAATAATAAAATTTTTTTTGTGTTTTTTAGATTATTATGCACTTAAATGTTTTTTAAAGGAACGGAACTAGGAAATACATTTTTCATGATAATGTATACCATACTAAATAAATAAATAATAAAGATAACAAAACCTTAGTTTACGTATGACAATTTAATAATGAATTTTAAATTTTAATACAATTATTAGAAATTGATTATTTTTCATTTTGCATGCACTTCTACACAGGACTAGTTTTTCCTTTTCATTAAATATTATAAATACAAAAATATGCATCTCAAGTAGTTAATTTTACTTAATTTATCAAATTATTTATTTTTACCTAACATTTAAACAACCATAATTACTATATTTTATTTAGAAACGGTTATTTCGCTGTTATTTTCAGTGAAATATTAACTCCGTTTAGAGTTACACTATACACTCTAATGTGTTTTCTAGAAGAAAAATAAACCATGATCTTTCTCTGATTTCTGATTGATTTTTTTTTTAACTAAATTTCATTTTGTCTTTACTCACCATAGAATTATATTAAATAAGATATTAAAATATATATATTTAAAAAACAAACGAAGCAATATTTATTTATAATTCTTTAAGCGTTTACTTACTTTAAATAATAATTTCTCGCAAAATAACAAATCACTAAATAATTGGTTTAATGCGCCACTGTGATTTAATTTTTAACGTTATTTTTCTCATGTATGTTTAATGAGATTTGAAAGAAAAAAACAATTGAATTAAAGTACTTGAATTTTTCTCACTAACTTCAAGCTTTGGCTTAATACTTTTGTTTTAATTTTGAGGATATATTTTGTTGCTATTAGTTTTAATAAGGAATTGTTTAATTCTTTTGCATGTTTAATATTTGTAAAGAATTGAATAAATCCGCATATGTAAATATATAGTTATTTTTTTATGAAAAATATTATTAAATTCATATATTTATAGTGAATAAAACTGATTTTTCATGGAATTAGGAAATCGACCGAAAATAAATGATGATTATCCATCAACATTTTATTTTTCTAATATGTGTACATTTCTTGTTCTGCTAACAATAATTGGAAAATGTTAAAATTACGGGAAAATTAACAAGCTTCATATTCAAATTGTTTTTTATTTCATGAGATGATGAATGTTTGGTATGTAAAATTGAGAATTTTTTTAATATAAAGTTATTTGCTTGAAAATATTATTCATTTTTCAATAATTTTATAAATAAGTATATAACTACAATGTACTTTTTATTTTAGAAATTAATTTAATTAATTGAAGAAGAATATGCAAATGTGACATATTCAAACTATTCAATATGTTACATTAATTATTATAATTTTGAATAGATATTTTATTTTAAATTATAAATTTAAATTACGGAAAATCTGTTACGCTTTTATTTGGTAATATGGAAGTCCCTTTGATGTTAAACATCAGATAATAATCATTGAAAGGAATTTAGGTAATAATAAAATATATACTTAAGTTAATTCATCAAAATTATTCTATTTCAGGATGTTATGCCAGCATAACACGATATTCCCCGTGTTTAGCTCCCAAACGTACTTTTTAGTCACTTATATCGATCCACTGAAGAGATCAAAGACTGAACCAAATTGCACAGAATGATAATCTTATAATTTTACTTCATCTTGTAATTATATATTATCAGTTTTTTACATTGTTTATTTGTGCCATTGTAAATACATTTAAAATGCAAATGAAACTAATGTTTTTTTAAATTTAGTATACACAATATTTTTATATTTATATATTAAGGTTAATAATTTAATAGTAATTCATATACATAAGGGCATTAAGATTTTTGTGTGAATACATAAATTACAATTTCAATTATTGGAGATCAACCGTAAATTTTGTCTACATAGTATTCTTTATTTAATTATATTTACCTGACATCCACTGTGTTTATGCTATAAGTTATTTTATATATCTAACTGAAGATATGATAAGGGGTGTGAAAGTGATTTTGTAATTAACAGTGCTAATGTATTATAAGATCTAAAAACTATTGAACCACATATATTTTTTTTAAATAAAAAAAAATTAAAATCAGAGAAAAAGTTACGTTCAAAAAATAAATTCAACAGTTAACATTATAAAACAAAAATAACTTATAAATCATAATTGAATTAAAAAAAAATATTATGTAAATGGATGTATAATGTAGAATATAAAATGAGGAAAACAATCTACAAAAATAAAATTTATTTGTATTCTCTTTATTTTTTAAATTTTCTAACTGGAATAGTGCATTAATAACTAAAATTAAAAATATTTCCGTTTCTATAATTTTAATAAGGTTGAAAATAATAAAAATGAGTCATTCATACAAAGAAAATTGAGAATTAATTATGTTAAATATTGAAAACAAGAGTAATGAAGATATTCATTTTTGGAAAAAAATAATTGGATGTTAAATCAATGTATACTAGAAACAGAAAGTGCTTATCTAAGTTTAAACTAAATCAATAATGTTATAATGCTATGAAAATTGTCAACAATGACATACGTCAATAATGATATTGTGTAATATAACTTTTTCCAGCTCACTATACTCATATTTGTCCAAAGTTAAGACGTGTTACTTTGTAACACGTCTCAACTTTTCAAAAATATGACGTATTAGGACAGGTCCAAGAATCGGGTTGGTCACAGAAGAATCTGAACATGATGTAAACATTTTTTAGAAAATCAAGCTGTATACGCAGGAGCAGTATCTTGCTGAAATACTGCCTCTAGAAGACCATATAGGAAAGGTCTCACGTTGGATCGAAGAAAATCAGCAACATATCGATGACTCCGTAAGTTTCAAGTACCAAAACTAGAGTGGACCAGTTGACGTAGGCTATGGCCCATTAGACGCAACAGTTTGGATGGAAATGCAACATATACCAACTCGCCTTCACAACAGTGCATGATATCATCTATCCCCAAAATCATCTATCCGTTTTTCTAATGTTTGGGATTCCACGTCGCTCGCGCTTGACACTAATATAGAGGGAGCCTTCGATGTTGCGATAGTCAAGGCAATACACGAAACGGGTGTTTGGATCACATATTCATTTAAGCCTGCCGTCTGTAAATAAACAAATGGCATCTTTACATCTGCATGTTACATCTTTATATCTGCATTCTCCCATCGTAGAATGAGTTTCTATGGGATCCACGATCTCTTGCTTGCGACATAATCCCCTGATCATCTCACTTTGTAGTCTTCCTTATAGTTCAGACACGATAAGCCGCACTTGTGTATCATCTCATGCCCATGGTTACCAAAACTTCTAACAATTGACATGACGATAACTAGGAGTATTGACCAACCTCGGTTTTTATGTTGATGATAATGCTCCTCTCAAGATGGCATTGTTCGCTTCCTGACAATCTTCGCTTATTAAAATCCTCTTAAAGTTGGAATGTGATCGTCACACTTCTAAATAGTCAACTCTGCACCTGCTTAAATAGAACCCACTTTCTGATTGCAGTGGCTATGCCGGATATATGGTTATGCGCATTGACATCAAAATCACAATTTACATATCGGATCTCATTTTTTTGATATGTAACTCAAATACAAAACTATTTTTCAGTAGTTAGTTTAATTATATAAGAGAAATAATAATGCATCCAATTACACCTTGATTAAAACTTTTAAATTAAAGCCATTAGCAACATTCACAAATTTTACATGCTTTTGAAGTACGATTTCTCAAAAGCATTTATTGAAGTTCAATTTTAACTATGAGCATCGTTATATTCTTGTTTACATATCCGTCAGTTATGGCCTTAACTTTACTTAAACATTCTTTATCTTCTAAAATATTTTCACAAAGTGTTTTACATTAGCTTTGGAAATTAATCAGAGGAAATACAATTATTAACGTTCAACCTCCTCAAGGAAGTGTGTAAATAAACATTTAAAAATAAACTAAATTTCTTTTGAAAAAAAAAACATTAATTTGATTATAAAGTTAGTCTCTGAAGTTAAATTTCAGGGACTAACTTTACAATCAAATTAGGCATCATAAAAAATGAACCTTATAAAAAGTATTATGTATGTTAAGAATACACGTGTAATAGTATTATCAGAGATGTATGTTCTTTTGACTGAATAGACATTATTTAATATTATCCCTGGTCGTATTGCAATATATACAACATAATAGACACAAAGATTTGAAATTATTAAAGGAATTTTTATAGCATCTTTCCTTTTAATTATTTAAATTGATTTAAGAACACAGTTTTTAAATTTCAAAAAATTTTACAATTTTGTGTCATTGCTTTTCGGATTTAATTTTACAGATTTTTGTGGTATACAATGAAGAAAAGTAACAAATGCTATGATTTGCACTATTTTGTGAAATGAATAATAATATACTCTTGATTACACAATGCTTTTGAAAATAACTTTAAAGTCGGATTATAATATCATTTACAATGCATAATGAATATTTTCATTTATTACTTTTTTCAGTTATAGATATATCCTAATTTAATTGTCATTAATTTAATTGTTCTAAAGATTTATAAAATGAACTAGTTACATTGAGATATATTTTGTTTAAAGGCGGTAATTTTCGGAACATATGTATTTATTGATTGGACATCTGTTTCACATAGCTGAAGTGATTATGCATAAAAGAAATATATATGCAAATAAAAAATTATAAATTTTATATAAAATAAAAAAAATTTTGCAAAACAAAAAAAAAAATTCCCTGGTTATGAAAAATTGTTATGATAATAGGTATTTCCATAAGTTTGAATAAAAAATTTTGCTTACTTTATTCCACGTGGAAAATTAAAATTAGTTTTTTTCCTTTATTTTCTTTGTCATTTTAAACATCTTGATTGCATAAAAGTTCCAGGGAATATTTTTTATTAAATTAAAAATTGACCTTTATGGCAATTTGAAAAAAATCTTTTCAATAATTTTGTGAAATTATGTACTATATTTTAGAAAATGCTCAGATTCTTAAAATAAATAATTTTAATTTGTTTTGCTAAACAATAATTAACTGTTTAAAACACATTTTTAAAGGTAAAAGTTATTCAAAAATGCTCCTTTTAATATTGTGAAATTTTGGTAAATTAACATGTATAAGCCCAGAACTCTTGAAGTAACTGAATATATTTTACAAATCATTTTGGAAAACATTACAATGATAAAATACGTCATTAGCCTCATCAAAGCAAAGAAAAAAGTAAACATTTTTTTTCTAAATGTAATTTAAATTACGTTATCTAATACACACAAGAAATTTATTTATATTATATTTATAAAAAATAAAAATAAATGTTTTCAATCTTTCAAATTATCAATATATAACATAAGAGAAAATTTAAGCATTTATCGGCGTTTAATTATGTCTTTTATTTAAATATACACATACTTAATATTTTTATTTTTTCAATATATATATTTTCCAGTAACAACAAAATTAATGATTATAAAATGAAACTTTTATTCAAAATCAATAATGCTTATCACAAATTGGAGTCAATAATAAAATAAAACAAAGTAAAATTGAATATTATTAATTGATAATAAAAAAATATTTTTAACTTAAAGAAAAATGTGAATTAATAAAAATTTTGTGCAAAACGTTAATGAAAGCAATAAATTTAATGTAGTAAATGTTTGCATATATTGAAAGAATTGAAAAAAACACAATAACCAAATTCTAAAAAAATAACTTCTTTATTTAAAACAAAATATTTAAAAATTCAATTTTATTACTGCAGTTGAAGAAATATTTCTTACAAGTACTTTCTTATTCTGAAATGTTCAGGTAGATTTATTTTCTTCAAAAATTATTTTGAAGTTCTATTGATTATGAAGTACTCATTTTACGTATTTTATTAATAAATAGTATGAAAATTCATGTGCCTTAAAAAAGGAAAATAATTATATCATAAAATTTAAAATAATACATTATTCTTACAATAAAAAAATATTTTTCTGTTGCTTTCCTAAATCTAAGCATTTTAACTTGTTAATTCTTGTGTATTTTCATTCTTTTGAGCAAAATGTCAAATCATTTACCATTTACAAACTACATCAAAAAATTCTACTCATTCAAAAATTAATATTTCAAATATATTGAATATTGAAACAGTGTTCAAGTAGATGTTTTAATCGTAAAATTGAAATAGAAATAATATTTAAAAATTAATATTTGAAACATGTATTCCTTTTGAATAAATGTTCAACTAGATGCCTTAATCGCGGAATTGGAATAGCATTAATAATACTGAGATATTTCATTATTTAATTGGAAAATGAATTTTGAATAGATCAGTTGAGAAAAGATTTTAGATATGATCTTAGTCATAGTTTTATAAAATAAACTGTTATACTCTCTGAATTGAATACAAAATAATGTTTTCAAAGATTCGAATATATATTCTAATTTAAATTTCCTTTAGTAAAATGTTTCCTTATATTTCTTAGGCCTATAATTATTAAGATGAGTATAAAATTTTGGGATTATATTTTATAATTTTTCAGACTCGAAATTATCTTTAAAATGTTTACCAGCTTTTTTAAGACAAAATAATTTTGAATCTAGTTACTTTAACTTGAAACTGAATTTTATATTATGCTCCTTGGAGTCTCATTCATCTTTGAATTTCTATAGGTGCTAAGCCAGAATAGGAAATCTATTTTGATGCCCTGAATTACTTTGCGTTGAATTATTAAATGTATCTTTTTAATTTAGATTGCTCCGAAACTGAAGCATATAAATTTCGATCTATTGAAGAAAAGTTATGAATTTAAAGATTTTCATAGAAATTTAAATAAATGGAATAGGTAATTCTAATATCTATCTATCATATATTTTATTATTCATAAATGCAACTGTCGAAAAATATAGTTAGTTTACTTCCAAAATTGATAATTTTCTCAATTTCGGGTATTAAGCTTTC
>JAPDSC010105366.1:8465-30108 GCA_026290005.1 Latrodectus geometricus | reverse complement strand
TATAATTAATTATAACAAATTTTAATTTTTGAAATCACAAATATTAAAAGATACTGTTTTGATCTTCTATATCTTAATTAATTTTTCTCTCTGTCAAAATAAAAGTTTTAAAATGCATGTTAAATAAAATACAGTTATATTTTTCATAAACTGTTTTACTTATCATAATTCGATCAGAATAACATTTTATTTTCATCTTCAAATCTTGATGTAATTCGAAATAAAACATGTTTTCAATATGAATAATTTTTGTTTTCAAATAGAAACGATGGGAACCGCACAATATTATTCTTCTAAGAGTGCTGTGAAGAAATCTAAACTTTTCTTTCCTGTCATCCATCATCATCAGACTATGTTTTTATCAAGAAGAAGGAAAAAAAAAGTATTGTGAGTTCTATTCATGGTCATCTTTATCTAAGAACTCAGGCCTTTCTCTGCGATAACAGTTGATATAAATAAAAATATTTACTTAATAAGTAATGAAGCTACTTATTTTTAGAAAATATAGAGTTCATATGTCTAGGTATTGAAAAATAAATGTTTCTGAAAAATTTATCTTTTCCACTGTATTGAAAAACTAGGTTTTTATTGAAAATTATTTTAATATATATATATATATATATATATATATATATATATATATATACAGTAAGTAAAATATTGTCACTTTAAAAATAAATAACAAAATATTGCATTATTAAATACTGTATAAAAGTGTTGAATATTTTTATATTTAAAAGCTTATACAAATATAAATAAGAGTATTAAAGAATTATTAATTTATGATCCTTATTTAAATGAGTAATATTCTGTCTTCTTAAATGGGTTGGGGATACATATATAAATTTAAATTTAACTTTTGATTGAAAAATTAAAACAGCATCCATTTTCTAGTAAATATTGTAAAAAGCATGAAATATTTATACAAATAAATAATTTAGGAGTAAATTACAATTTAGTTGAAATTTAAAGTTCTTTTTAAATGTTTAATACTTTTGTAAAATGGATTTTTAAATAGACTTGATATTTTAAAGCAGTTTTGTATACAATTTAAAAATGCCTTAATTCTTTAAATTAAGGGTTTTATTTTTATTATAGAAAAAAATTATAAAACTTCCAGTCATGATTTATTATATACTAATTTAATGTTATTAACATGCAGATGTCTTTTTAAGCATTTAGTCTGCATTCTAATTTCTGCTCATCCTGTGCTCGAAACATCTCAATCTTGGCATTCTCTTATAATCAATGCAATTTTGTAAAAAAACATTGTTCTAAATTTTCCGTACTACAATCTCAATTTTAAAAATCATATTATTTATTCATATACATATCATACATATTACATACAAATTTGATTTTTCATATTGTATTTTGTTCCATCTTTTAATGAAGTATAGATTTTTGATTTCAGTAAACAAGCAACAAAAACGTTTATGGTTGCTTTTATATTCAAAATGGAACAGATATGTCAATTTTTATTTACTTGTAGTAAAGTATGTACTTGTAGTAAAGTAACTTGTATGTACTTGTAGTAAAGTAAAGTATGTACTTAAGTATAGTAAAGTACTTAAGTACTTAATTATAGTATAGTAAAGTATGTACTTGTAGTAAAGTAATTTTATTTACTTGTAGTAAAGTAACTCTATAAAAAAGTTTGAAAAATTGATATTTACTCTCCTTCAATTAAAATAGGAGTTTAATAATCAGTAATATTAATGGATATATTGTAACTACATTAAAGAAAGAAATGAATAATGAATTTGTTGATAAATTACTGATAAAATATTTGTAAAATTCTGAAAATTTAACTCCGTAAACTTACTGATAAAATGTCAAATAGTTTGAATTAGGTTTCTACAGTTCGTGATGAAATTTACATTGAAACTTACATGCATTGATTTCAATAATTACGAAAAATATTTAAATGAAGCTTTAGTTCAGGAATGCAGAAAATATAATATTTCCCTGTCGATTATTATAGTTTATTTCCCTTTATTGACACGAAAACACTATTCGGTCACACGGGATTATTTCAATTAATGTTACTAATATATAGTATTAATAGCTAAGAAATGCTATTTGTTTAAAATGAATTTGCTTTGTCTGGTGCTTATAATATTTAATATTTAAAACAATTTTAGATATATATGTGCATAATATTATTATGTATGGAATTCTTATAATGGATAGAGATTGTACATAAATAATGTTTTATATTTAAAACAATATTTGCTTTAAATACATATTCAAATTAAAATACTGTGTAATCATTTTCATTTAAAAATTCTAAACCAAACTTTACCGATTCTTTTATTTTATTTTTCAGTTTACAGTTGATAAATGTGCATTGTCATTATTTGTGTTAGATCAAAATACATATTATTTTACTGGTATACTAATCTCTTATTTAATGGGTAAAATAATGGACAAAAATATTCACGTAAAATGTAAAACTTTTGTTTATATGTTATGAGCTAAGAAAAACACAAGAAAAAAATTTCTAAAGGAATATAGGAATTAATATAATGTTATTACTATAATCTCAAGAAACAATATTCATTAGTCCATTTACACAATGGAAGTTTTAAATAATTGAAATATCTCCAAAAGTTTTAAAATTGTTTATTGCCAAACTACCAACCTCTGATTCATCGATAGCCCATGAAATTCACCCCTTTCGTATGTAAAGATTTATGTAAACTAGGTAGGAATTTCCAAAACACGAATTGATTTGCCTTTATTTAACTCTTAGCACCCTGATATATATCTGGTATAATATGATACTATAGATTTATTTGATACTATTTGTACAATTGACGAATGTACCAATAAATATTTTTACATTATTATTTATATCTGATATTTTTATCATTGTGTGTGTGTGAAAAGTAATCATCATGTTTTCAAAGGCATAATCGTATTACCTGCAACTCCATTTTTATTTAATGTGATGTCAAATTTGAAGATAATTTAACTTTTTATTTGGTTTTTTTGTTTGATTAACTGTTTGATCTTTCCTTGCAAGAGTGTTATGTCTTAATTCCTATTATACATTATTTCTGAATAAGTTGATCAAATTCACAATTATCATGCTACTGTATAATTCATCATCACATTCAGTATTCCAGAGCTGATCTATATTTTCTTTGGAAAAGTTAACTTAAATTCATAGAGAACTCAAACGTCCAATATTTCCTCTTAATCTGTTCTTCTTTAGAAAATAAGCTAGGATATATAGACCAATGCATGAAAATTCTTAGGAACCCGAAACTGAGATACTTCTAAGAAGAAATTTTGAAGTAATTCTAATCCTACGTGACTCAAAATCAACCAGTTACCATATGAATTCAAGCAAACAATTGTTTTAAGCAAATAATGTAAAAGCAGATAAAAATTTTAAAAGCATATTACAAAAGAAATGTCAAAACAAGAGATTACTGAAGTGATGCTAGAAAACAATTTATCCGGGTATGTTAATTTTAAATGCATGAGGTTACTCTGCAGTTCCTGCACTAGGTAATAGGTTAAAACTATATATCTTGTGAATTGTAGATCTTAACTATAAATCTAACGTGAAAATTTTGAAAAAAAATCATTGCTAGGACAGTAGATCAAAATAAGTTATATTTTGACTGTAAAACAAATATCACGAATTTCGGAAAAGATTCGGCAAGTAATTTTATTGTTTCAGAAAAATTAATTTTTTCATACATTTCTAAAGTTAGGAAATAAATAAAAGAGTTCATTTTACAATTTCACAGACTTCTTAGTTCGAAGTATTATACAAACCGGCGATCAAGAGTATGAAATATGACTTTGGTAAAAAAATGAAGACAAGAAACTGACTTAAACTGAAACCATCATCTAAATGTATTTTCAACAAATTTATATGTTTAGTTGTTCCAATTTTTAGTCATTTATTATTTGACACTACTTGAGAGTGTACATAGTTTATATTTCAGTATTTTGGAAACGTTGAATTTAATAATTTTTATCACACCTACAAAAAAAGTACAATAACAACTTTTTTATTGGTAAAGAAAGAAAGCTGAAGCCATCCACATTAAATACTGGGGAGTATAATATGTTTTCCTAGAACTAATGAGAAAATTAAAGTGCTGGATATTCTAACTTACCTATTGATAAACTCTGTCTTTTAGCTGTAAAATATCGAGAGTTATGCAACAACATTCTTTATATTTTTATATGTATGATGTTACAGATATTTATTCAGGATTACAAGTAAGAAATTGCATTGACGGCTATAGAGATTTTCGAAACTATAATGATGATTGTACGTTCAATAAAACCTATATGTCCACTTTTTAAGTGTTTTGTAACTTCTTCAATTTTTTTTTGTCATTTATTAGTACTATTGCTCAAGTGGTTTTATTTTGTAAAACAATGTGCATTTAGAATACACATCAGATTAAAATTTATTTAATGAATCCATTTTATAATTAAGTAAACTATTTTGGATTACTTGTTGCATTAAATAAATTTTGAGATGCCTCTGTTGCTAAGTGAACAATATTACACATTGTAAATATATTTATGCTGTTGATTTCAAAATAATAAATATTTTCAACAGTATTATCAGAGTTAACGAAAAATCGTATTGAGTTTTAAAAGAATTATAATTAAAATAATCTTACAGAATATACTTTCATTATTTAAGAATACTATTGAAATTTACACCGTAATTATTTATGGAATCTATTTGTGTTTTAGTTTTATTTAAATTCAATAGATTATTCCGTTTTTGATTTTTAAATTTGTTTTATAGCAATTGTTAAATATTTGAAATTCTAATTTGATGTTTACGTGCAGTTTAGGTAAAAAATTCCAAAATGTATTAAAAATTGGTATATTTTTAATGAAGTTTATTTTAATTTTTGAAAAACATTACTGTCGAGTACTTTTTATATTTATTTATATCATTATAGTATTTTAATAATAATAATAATAAAATAAAATATTATATATTTATTTAACATTTTATTTTGGTTTTACAGTTTCAATAAAAATTGTTAGCAATATAATCATGATTTTCTTCACAAGTAAATAATTCTTAATCTAACATGTTGAAAAAAAAACATATATAAGAGTATTAAAGCACATGCACTTCTTTAAAGCAAAGAAATTCAATGTGAATTACTTTTTAAAAATTAAATGTTGGCAAACAAGAGTAGATTACAACATTGGATTTAATTAGTTTTTTATAGAATTTAATCTGTTTCAATGTAATTTAGGAAGAGACTTGCAGTTCTTGTTTTTCAACCACAACATTTTTTACGATACTCATGAATTGCGTATTTTCGCACTGCGGAATTTTCTTCTTCAGTAATTACAAAGGGAACTTTTTTTAAAAAAAAATTGCATTGCTTTAAAATTAAGATGTTGTTAAAAATATTTTCGCACTTCTTGCTAATAGATTTGTTTGATGACTGAATACGATAAAATGAGGCAAGTGATTAAAAACATTCTATTTGAAATAAAAACTTATAATAACAATAGGTATTATTGTTCAAAAGAAATTAATGATACAATCTCTTAAAATTATAATAAAACTAATTATACTAACTCATAATACTTTAAATTCTATAAATAAAAAAGTGTGACATTTTAAATAAATGAAATTTAAATCTCTATAATAGGAAATTGTTATTAACATTTTTATAGCAATATTATCCAACGTACATTGTTTTTAAAATTATATGCGTGGATTATACATTTAACCTCTTAATTACATAAACATGAACGAAAAGGATCAGTCTCCTTTTATAGTGGGTGGATTTATTATTTGCATATCCGTAATAAACTCAGCATTATATCTTTAAATTTATAAAACACTGGTCTCTAAAAGTTAAGGAACAACTGGCCTTTTGCATTCATAATATACAAATAAATAAATATAGAATCACGAAATTTGGATGACATGTACATAAAACAAATATGTATTGATTGCAACATAGAAATCTACACGGGATAGTGTTACAACAAAAAACAACAATATTGTAGTTAAAGTCCGTTCTTGGAAAAAATAATAATTATATATTTATGTAATAAAATATCATGAAAACATAAAAAAACGAATTTTAATAAATGATATACCTATTCTTAGATTGAATATTAGAGCCTCGTCGACTTTGAAGCTGTCAATTAAGTTGTTGGTTATCGTGATGGGAATCAAAGACCAGACGTGAAATAAGTTGCACTCCAGGTATCATACAGGCCATCAACGATGATATTTACAGCTGCAATCTGTCTACCAATGTAACCTCATACATACTCTTACGGATTCAGGTCTGAATATTGAGCTGGCTATTCCATTCGCTTCAAACCAAGATATTCCTCTCAATATATTCCTCTACAAATACAGCTCAAGTGTTTATGCATTATCATTCATCAGAATAAAATCATTTCCAATTGCAATAATATATGAGCAGTCATATGGATTAAGAATCTCATCTCAATATGTCACACCAATAACAGTTTCTCCCAGAAAATATGCAGAAAATATGCTTTTCTCCCAGAAAATATGAAGTTTCATGAACAGTGCCCGATGCTTTCAAAGAAGCATTTCTTAGAAAAAAATAATAGAAATAATTTTAAAAGAAAAATTAATCACAGTAAAAATATCTGTATAATTCTGTTTCATAAATATATTTTATGTCATCTTAGACGGAAGGGAATGAGAGGAGCCCTTTAAATTTATGATCGCTAACATTTCTTTTTCTTACATAATTTATGTGATATAAAAATTTTATTCATTTTTTTTAAATAAATTATCTTCTTAATATGATAAGACGTTATTTTTTAAAAAAAAAAAAAAAAAAAAAAAAAAAAAAACTTCAAACATTAGCGTTTTAGACAATAGTTCACTGACCCTCAAAAACTTTTTAACAGTATCCTCATACTAAGAATGTGTGCAGTACATGTATTTAAATATTAAAAATACCCAGGGGATTATTTGAATGACAGAAAGTCCAGTTAGGGAAATCCACTATTACATTTCAGAAGCTGTCTTGTAAATAGTTAAGTCAATTAAGACTTCTAAATCGAACCACCACTGTGTTTCTTGAAAAAACTAAAAATAGATTTTTTCTCTCCCCAAAATCCTCTAGTTTGTATCCATAACACGTCGAATCATATCATGTTTAACTGCACCAACAAATATCTCAGTTGTATGAAATGAAAGTGGTGTTTTAGAGAGTAGCATTATCAAAATTCTCTTTTTTTACTGAGGTATGAACACTTTTTTTTCTTATAATTTCATTGTGGCCTGGAATTAAATGGGAAAAAAAATTCTCTGATCTAAAAATTTAATCTACGTCAACATTTCAAGAATCTTTAAGAACTTATTTGATTTTTACACGACTTTATGGTTATTTTTTTAATCTGATAATATTCACTGCTGGCCACCGTAAATGCAACACCCTGACAGAAGCTCGCAAATAACATGGCATTTACAACATACATTAGTGTATGTGAGATATGAAAATAAATAGAATTTCAACTCAAGCTCACATCATGCCTGCCTATGGCGCCAATTCAAAGTGCTTTTAAAGGCTTGAAAATTTCAAAGATTTCAAATTCATTAATTGTGTTTTTCTTATCATTTTTTTTAAATTATCAACTATGCCTTGGAGAAAACAACAATCATTCTTTGGTCAAGTATCCGAGTTCGATAAAGGAAGGATAGTGGCCTATCAAGAATGTGTATAACCTTTAAGGAAAGGAAAACTGGTAGTTGTTGGATGAACCAAACAACTGTAATGCGGATATGAGATCGTTGTATACATGAGGGTACGCCGAACTGACGTGTTCAATCGCATCCACTTCAGAGCACCACTTCACATGATAGCAAATAATTGTATACATGACAGTGACGGATCACTCAGTCACATCATGAATTATAGCACAACACATTCAGTCTGAGACACATCATGCAGTGTCTGCACGTACTATTCGACGCAGTTTACAGCAGAGTGATCTGACAGCAAGAAGTTTATTGCTAAGTCTACTCTTGATGCAGAACCATTAACGTCACCACCACCAATGATGCGATGAAAGAAAGATGTGTACGGCAGAATGGAATTAAATTGTATTTACTGACGAGACATCTTTCTGTCACCACACACCACGATGGTCGCACTCGAGCCTGGAGACACCGTGGAAACAGGATGGTGAACAGCTGCATTACGCACCACCACAATAGTCCTGTTCCGGGTATTATGGTATGGGGAGGTATTGGATACCACTCTCGACCTTCTTTAATATGCATTACCGGTACTTTAAGCAGCCAGAGCAACATTTCCAAGGTGTTGGAGTCCTTCCTCACATTCAGAGTTGATCACATTCATATTTCAACAGGATAATGCGCAACCACACTTGCCTTGCATTGCTCAAGGGTTCTTTGTCAATCACTAGATTAGTTTGCTTCCCTGGCTGACTCACTGTATGAATCTTTCGCTGATAGAAAACATGTGGTTCATGATTGCTCAACGATTGAATCAGATTATATAACCAGGTGCCACATGAGGTAAAAGAGATCATTTGTTTCCAAAAATATTAAAAGATAATATCTTTTAATACACGACTAATCATTATTGTGTGATACCAATAATCCTTTAATTTGGAAATGATAAATGCATTAATTTATTTATTATAATATTTCAATGAATACCAATGCTATACGTGTATAAAATCTCCTTAGTGCATTTACAAAGAAATATCGAATTAATAGATTGAACAAAATAAGAAAATTATAAACATCATAATGCTACGAGATGATTAATTTTATGATTAATATTTAATTTTTTCCTTAGGTAAATATAAAATACTGTTGTTTTATTTTTAATTCTGAGTTTTAAATAGAAATTTTTAATATATGAAACAATTACTTTTAAGAACATTTCCCTCTTTATTGGTGCAACTAAATTTTCGCAGTAAGTATGTCAGAGGACATAGATTTTTTCAACCAAAAATTCAACTCAAGAAATTATTAGACCTCATTGGAACACTTTCATTTAAACCTAGTGTATATGAAATTTCTTATAATTTTTAAATGAGAAAAATAAATTTAATTTGCGTCTTATGTTAAGAAAGTTAAAAACACTTACATTTTTAAGGCAATAGTAATATCTTTGTTTTTAATTATTTTCTTTTACTTAAAATGATGGTTTGTAATTTAATCGTTGCTGTAAAGTGTTTCTTATTTGAATTTATATACATTGTATAAAACTTTCTTAAACTAAACTAATTATAGAATTTATTATTATGATTATATTAAGAATATAATTCATTACTTAAAAAGTCCATAGGAAGATAAAAGGATATCACTAGTTTTCAAAAAACAAGATGAGATACATTTTAAAATTTATACCATTTTCCTCTTAATTTACTGATCACCGTAGTTTTACTGGTACAACTTTTTCAATTTTAAAAATAATGTAAACTTCCCAATTTTATGCAATGATAAATAATTATGGTTAGATGAAAAAATACAGCAAAAACAAACCAAAAATTTGACAATTGTTTCCTGGATTTTCTATCATCAATGTCAGTAATTAACAAGTGGTTTGGTTGATTTGGGAGACAATTATGGAACGATACCTAACTAATGTTCTCTCAAATTAAGTAGCATCTGAAAAGCGTGAAAATGTTCCAGAAATCGTTTTTCCCGAATATTATTACAACATTAATTTATAATTTCAGTTTACTGTTAATTTGATAGTCCACTGAATGGAGAATCAAGAAGAAAGAATAGACCTAAGTGATAAAATTCACAAATTTAGTCTGGGCACTTAATGGGCAAATAATATTTAATGAAATATAAGTATGAATCTATAATTTTAGTTCATACAATTCATCAAAATCCATCAAATATTGTGACATTAATAAAGAAAAATCATTCTGAAAATTCAAAAGTGCATAGTAAGAAAAATAATTTATGTTTATGTTTTATGTTTTATTTCATAATCCAGATAGTATAGAATCATTATTTTAATGTTTAATAATTTGCAATTTTTTAATTAAAATTAATTTAATTTTACAATTTATAATGTAAACTTTTATTTGCATTTCTTGGTGATTATTTAAAATATATTTATGATAAAGAAATAATTATTTATATAAATATACTTTAGTAAAATGTATTTTTATAAACATGTTAAAATTAAATTTGAAGAGACTCTAAAAACTTCAATCAGGTAAATTATAAACGAATTGCTGCATTGCTGCTTTTAATGTGTATAGTAAAATTTTTCTTAAAAGTAACGTCAATTTACATATCTATAGTTTTAAGTCAGTACAATCAAATTACCTTTTTGACAAAAAGTATATATTTTGATTAATTAATAGATGTTTCTCAAATAGTGTATCGTAATTTACAATGATTACATTAATAATGTATTAGTTTTATATAATCTGACTTCTGCAAAATAATTATTAATGTTAAATATATTTTTGCTTGTAGTATTATGCTACTAAGTGCATGTAATTCCACGTTTTAAATAAGTTATCTTAAAAATGTAAACACTTTATTATAATTTTAATCAGAAATAAATGATTAATGTAATAAACATTTTTAGTAAACACTTGCGTTTCAATTTTTAGTGACTTAATAATGTTATGAACGATTGAAGTACTTCTAAAATAATAAAGCAAACATGATGCATAGAGGCTCTAAAGCAAAATATTTATTTGAGGTGAAATATTAAAAAGTAGAAAAATTTTATAAAAGTATATGTAACTAAAATGAATAAGAATAAGATATTTGTTTGACATTTTTCAAAATAATATTTAACAATAGCAGATTAATATTTATGTATAATATTTCAAATACATTTGCTTCAAAGATTACAATTGTAAATTTTAATTAAGTAAAAAATCCTGGGATTTCTTTCGCAAATACTACTTTTCTCTTCCATTGCAACCAGCAATCGTCCATTTATAAATAATTCAGTTAATGTAAGTAATGAGTTCCTAAAGTAAATATGGGATTCAAGCTTTGCAATATTAAATTATATTTGCTGAATAAATAAATGTATTCTATTATGTACGAATCTAAAGATAATGCTTTTAATATATTTCTTTTCTCAATTTATATGCTTCAAGAAGAAATTTCAGGCAGTATTTTTCAATAAAATACTTGAATAAATATGTAAATTCTTAAGGGATACAACTCTTCCTCAAATGTAATAATAATTAAATAAAATATTCCAACTTTTCTATCTCATTGCTTAACTATTTAGTTAAAACTTATGTTTAAATATGACATAAAAAAGATTATTTATTTAATGCATCGAGAAACATGTTTTCACGATCTTGCACACAAAGGAATTAATAATTATAGCATAAATGTCTGAAAGTGAACCCTATTTAAGTGCCTTAGTTAGTATCTAATTTATCTTTAATATAAATTAAAATATTATTTAAGCATAAAAATCACAGAAACAAGCATTTTTAATATTTTTAAAATTTACTTTTATATAAAGAGATAGTAAAAGATATAAAATAAGTAATATTATATTATTTAAAATTTTATTCACATAAATATTGGTGTAATTTAAGATATAACTCTTGTTACAATAATAAATCCTATTACTTTACAAAATATCAATTTATCATAACGATGCAGATTGTATATAAACTGTTTCACCTTATTATAAAATATGAATTTTAACATAGTACTAATTTGAAAGTTAAATGAAACTTTTATTTTCATTGTTCCCTTCATTTTGTTATCAACAATTGAAAAAGTGTCATAAAAGGTACGCGAAAATTCTATCACTAGTAAGTTAGATGACTAATTTCATAAAAATATTGTTATACACTATAAATGTTTATTTGGTATATTAAAAAACGGAAAAAAGTTTAACTCTCAAATATAAAACGTAAATACAAAAATAAGGATAGCATTAAAAAAGAATATTTATTCTACATCAAATTTTAATAATTCTACTATAAAATAACAGCTAATTAGCTGCATTGTTTTAATTTATGTTTTAAAAATTCATTATTCATTAATATGCTATACATAAATATATATTTATATATATGAATTAATAAAAAAATCGAACAAGAAGACCTTTATTAGTTGATATAATGCATGTATTTTTAAAGAATAGTTTCATTAAGAGAATGATAAATATATGATATATTCAAAAATAATTTATTGAATGAATTTTCAATAAATTAATATAGTTGTAGAATTCCTCTTACTTATGGTAAAGTCATTTAAAAATAAAATTTAATCCAGAAAACTTTCCTATATTAAATATTTTTCTATCCAAAATTTCTTCTTCTGAAAGTAAATAGCCATATCACTTTGAAAGAAAACAACATTAAAGTAGCAGCGCTTCTGCAATTGAAACTTTCAATACTTATCTTCAAAGATCTTAAGACTAAATGGTAGTTTCAATTCTACTAGAGACATCAGTACATTTCTCACGTAATGCAACTAAAAATACATAAAAAGTTATCTAGCGTAACTTTTTTTTACACATGCAAGTATATTTCATAGGAAACTGAAAATTTGATAATATGGTTTACATTTGTCAGCTGTTGAGAGAAATAATAAATAAAAAGAATGATATTTCAGAAAAAAAATACTTTAAATTATTTGGATTTATTATTTTGGATATTTTCTTTTAGATTTAGAAGATAGAAATATACTGACATAAACTAATTATAAATAAAAATATAGATTAGTAATAACATTTAAGAATTTAGTAATAGTTTAAATCTTTAAAATCATATATCATTTAAAATTATTTTATATTTATCATGTAATCAGAGTTTATTATTTTTAAAAAGGATTGCCTGTTGTTAATAATTAATAAAAACTCAAATTGAATGTTGCAATAAATGTGTATTATAAATAAGTATAAAATAGCTTTTTGCTATATATACTTCCAAATAATATCATTTAAACTTTCAAAGCATCTTGAACCACTATTTATGAAAACTTTTAATGAAGGCAAATTAGCGGGGATTTTTTTCATGATTTGCCTTAATTTAAGGCTTTACTTTTAATAAATAAATATATATCAGTTTAAAGTGGCAATATATATATATATTTATATATACTTTTTTTTTTATATATATATATATATATATATATATATATATTTTTTTATCTTTATATATATATATATGACGTTTAAAAATTTTTGAAGAGAAGTCCAATATTTTTTTATTTGATTGTCAAATCTTAAACTTATATTAAATTTCATAATTTAGTGAACGAATTCAACTGCTGAGTATAGACATTATATGATTTTATGAGTACAGACATTTTATAATACTTTCAAAAAAAGGAAGGAAATAAATAAAAGGAGACACATCAAAATAATGAATATTCACTATGCAATGTAATTCAATGTATAATGATCGCATGGAATTATTATGAAAAATCCTTTCATAAAATATTAATTTTCATTACTTTAACAGAAGTATATTTATTTTTTAAATGAATAAAAATTATTTATATGGCTTGGAACATAATTTTTATAATAGCAATTTAAACTAATAAACATTGTTTATTTCATGTCAACTATGAACTGTACAAAGGAAAAATAATTAAATTGTATTTGTTTTTAATTTTCAGAGTATTTTTCTTAATTTTTCTGTTTATATTATTTACCTTTTGAATAGATGGTAGATTAGCTTTGTCATTTATTAGAAATGATTGTTTTATGTTACTGAAAATAATATGAAACGGAATATAGATATGTTGTAATTCATTACTTTGTTTAATGATTTCACATTACTAGTTTAACGATTTATTAAAATTATTTTGAAATTGCAAGTAATGATAACAAGTAACATTTAAAATTACAAAAATATGAAACCAATTAAGATGTTTCATAAAATATATTTGTTCCTATCATTTTCAATAGATCAAGAAAGTTTAGATACATAAATTTTAGTAAAATAACGATTTAAAATAATTTTGTAGTTTGCATTTAAAATAAAGCATTTTAAGAAAATGTGAAATTAGAAATTGTTATCAAAATTTTAACTTAATTTGTCTATCGCATATTTGTAAAAAAATGAATCAAATGCTTTCAAATATCTTTTTTATCTTATTCAGATATGTATTTTCATTTCCTTTGGTTATCATTTAAATAATCAAAAGTTGTAGAAGAATAGTTATTTGGGAAAATTGATTTCTTTTGTCTTAAAGGCAACATCTGTGAAGATGGAATAATTAAATTTATTTCAAAATTTACATATCCTGCTTTATGTTTACAAATAAAAATAAATAAAATCTAGAACGATATTTCAAATAATTTTGATTAAAAATCTTAGAATATTATTCAGCAACTGCGAATATTATTCAGGAACGTATTATTATTTCATGAATTGAAATATAATAAATTATTGAAAAGATAAATATTTTAATCTTTGAAATTGAAATATTTTGAAGATATTCAAATGATATGTTTTCTAAGAAAGATATTTTTACTCGCAAAGAAAAAGATAGTCAAAGAATAAATTTTATAAACATTTTAGTGAAGTGTTTCTGTAATATTGTTAGCTTTGGCTCTGTATTTATTAAATAATTATTACTTTTATTACTTTATTACTTTTATTAAATAATGTCTTGCCAAAATTATCCGTGTAGAATAATGGTGCAGGAGTGTTCCTCATGTTTTGCCTAGGTTTGCTAGTTCCTGTGGTTGAAAACATAAATTCTGAGATAAATGAGAACATTGAAGACAATGCTGCTCTCCGAACATTGACAATTTTTCGTAGAAGTCTTATTTCTCTTTTAGCTGTATGACTGATCCTTCCATGCATCGAGCCTTGCACAGGCTTGGTTTTATGAATTAAATATTTAATATCTGGACCGTATTTCTTACAGCTTCTATCTAAATAACGTAAAACATCTTGGAATGAATTATAGTGCAGATTACTTAGCCAACCAAATTGATCATCCTCGCTGCAATCATTCGCTACAACTGTGCTGGTTCACCGGAAGTCAATTCCCATCAAAAACTCGTGGAATGAGGTGAATGAATTCAGAGAGAGAGCGTCTTCCATTTGTCTTCCGTTGGCAGCAAATCTTCTCACTGTACCCTTAACTGCTTGAGTGACACTGTTGTTTGTATGTTATTCTACAACGCATACTTCAAAATACCTTATGGCAAAATTTCATTCAATTTCTGTGAATGATATGATAGTTATGAGCTCAAATATTGGGACAGGTTTTTTTTTTATATATGATCAGCCTGTACATAAGATATAAAATCAAATTGTGATTTCTCAAATTTCAATATTTTAAAGTATAATAAATTCCTAATTAGTATTTATAACAAGATAAGTCTCATTTGATTAGTTTATGTTCAAATCTCCATTTTAACAATTATTTTTATCATTCTAAATATTAATTTAATCTACAACTTACTATATTTTGTATTATAGCGAGATAAAACACATGTAATCAATATAAATATAAATTGAATTACTTTTTTAATCTTTTTTGAAGATAATGTTATATTATTCAAAAAACTAACTTAATGTCCATTTTATATATTTTTCAGTATTAAATTGATATCAGTTTAACTAAATTTATGTAATGCAAATTAAAATACAATCATCTTAATATTTAAGATATGCTATGTGAGTTATGATTCTCATATGAAAAACCTCATTTGATAATCCTTAGATTTTATTGCTTATATTGCAATACACTAATTTTTTAATGATTAGAGAAATAAAATTTTCCTAAATGTTTATTTCTATATACAAGAAAATTGTGCTTTTAGATCAGGTGCATTTGTCAGATTTATATTTTTTTATTTACATTGAAAAACTAGGAAAAAGGGGAAAACGTTGATGATAATGTATTAAAATAGAAAATATTTTTGATATTTCTATTTTTTTCTGCCACAAACACTTCATGACTTACAAGTATTTTAAGGTAACAATATTAGATGAGGGTATATTAAATTAATTTTTAGAATACAGTTAAATTTTCTGATTCAAAATCACACATGAAGTGAACAATACAAATTAAATGAAAGAGTTAAATATTGGTCTATATGGGTCACAAATTTTAAACTTAAATTTAAAATAAAAATAATTCCGTTTTTAAATAAAGTCAAATTTTACATTTAAATATGGTGTTCAAAACTTATTCATCAATTTATCGTATTTTTTTCCTCTTTCAAACAGTAAGATGGTACAGAAATTCTACTGTGTAGGAGTTTAAGTTTGAGACATTAAAAATAAGTAGAAATGATTTAAGTGTAGATGGAAATGATTAAACCTGAAAGTTCTCAATGGAGCAGCCCTAACGGGAAGGAATTTATCATATATAAATATTTTATCTATCTATCTATCACACTGGTGTGAAAAATTAAGCAATGATGTAAATTTTAAGCAGATATCCAAGAAATTGCATAAAAGAATTTCTTGGGATCGGTGCAATGAACACGTAATTCAGTAGAAACATCATGCGTATGCAAATATCAGTGGCAAAATGTCAGAGAGGACATGTACATATGCAAAACGCAAGCTCTCGGCGCGCGCAGTTGAAGCCTACAATAAAAGGAAGGATGGAGGAGCAACTAAAAACATTCGTTTCAAGGGCAAGTGAGTGTGTCCCTGAAATATGGCTAAAACAAATAACCTAGACGACTTCACACGTTGGAGAGTAATTAGAAAGTTGAAAGAGGGGCGTAGTGTGATCAGTGGGATGAAATGTTCGGAATCAACACCAGTGTCGTTTCCAAGACTTCGAAAGCCTTCAGAACCACAGGTACAGCAGTTCAAAAGGTTGGTAGGGGCCATCCCAGGAAAACAACTGCAGTGGATGACAGCTAAATCGTACACCAGGTGAAAAAAAAACAGTCAGCAAGCGCCATTACTCAGCAACTGTGTACACAACAGGGTGATAAGTGTCACAGTTTACTATGGCCAGACGCCTTCAAAAATGTGGCCTATTCGCCCACCGTCCCGAACGCTACATTCCGTTGACAGATGACATCGGTGCCATCGTTTATATTAGTGCAAAGAACACATAAACTGGACATCTGATCAATGGAGTCTCGTCCTTTTCCCAGATGAGAGACGTTTCAGTGCCACAAGCTATTCTCAACGCCAGTTGATTTGGAGAGAGGTTGGGACATGGCTTCTTCCCAGTAAAATAAAGGAAAGATACCGTTATGGTGGTCTTGAAGTTCTCGCTTGTGGAGCCATTATGCTGAACGGGTGGACTGGGCTCCACGTTTTCGACAGAGGCTATGTAACCAGAGATCACTATTGTCAAGAGGTAATCCTTCCCCAATGTACATCTGTTCCAAGGTGCCATTGGAGCAGATTTCATTTTTATGGACGTCAGTGCACGGTCATTTCGGACTCATGCTGTTCAGCAGCTACTGGAAAGTGAAGACATCAACCGAATGGATTGGTCAGCATACTTTCTTGATTTTAATCCCATAGAACATGTGTGGGATGCCTTTGGCCGACTCATTGCTGCACGATTGCATCCCACGTGCAACAAGCGGGAACTGAAACAGAAGCTGATTGAGGAATGGGCACTCTTATTGCAAGAACTGCTGGACAATCTGTTGCTGAGTATAGGGAGATAGAGCGAAGCAACCATGTCAGTAGGGGGAGGGCATATCCCATACTAAGGAACAGCTGTTTGTTATTGGACAGATGATCTTGTCCAGTGTTACTGTGAGTTCAATTAAACCTATTTTTGTTTGATTCCATACTGTATGGACTGTATTCATATTTGCCCAACTATGCTTTCGTCATCCTTAAAGTAGAAAAAGACGTGCCTCATGCCTGAATTTCATGTCCGTCAGATGATTTCTCTCATAGTTATGGCAGGAAAACCAACTGTTGATTAAGTTTCACAACACACCAGTGTAAATATTTATATTTATATATAAGAAGTGTAAAATGTATTTAGTAAACAAATATTAATTATTATTTTAATATTCATAGTATTTTTTTTCAATATTTAACAAGTGAAAAATAACTATTAATTATTCAAATCATCAAAATCAAATATTAGAAACAAAAATCAATGAAAATGACGTTCTGAAAATTAAGCATGTTATGATTTTATTCTGAAAAATTGTTTTTATAAGTGTATAAGTTTTTATGAATATACTGCATTTTTAGGAGAAAGCTAAGTATTACGCAATTACTAGACAAGCAAAAAAGTTTATACTATAGAATAAAGTTTATTTTTCCACACGTCAGAATTTGAGAAAGAAAATATTTCAGATATTGTGGCCTTTTTTCACTATTAATATTGTTCAACCACATTGTTTAATTAATGTCACAATCTTTTGACATTGAAAATATTACACAATGCTGTTGCAATTCAATAATAATTTATTTACATAGTATTTCCAACATTTTATTTGGCTTTTGCAAACAATAAATTGAATAAACAAAGTAATTATAAAGAGTTAAACTCTCTTTTATTGTTTTAACTGTTGCAAAATATTCATTAATTATGATTTTATTTTAATGCAATAAGAATAAAAAATACGAATAAATAGAGTAAATATAATATTATATTTCATAAATAATGTTCATTTTGCTATTTTATTTTTCATAAGATAAGATAGTTTATTAGTGACATATTCATTGTATGAGCCAATGATCATTCTTCTGAAGTTTCTTGAAAAAACAAAAATGCATACACTCGAAGGAAACATTTTTTTTTAATAATAAACTGTGTTACTTTTGTAGAAATAAATAAATGATGGAAAATATTGAACTAATTTAAAATATTAAAATAAAATGTCATTAGTTATAAAAAATAATTTACAATTCCAAATTACTATTTCATAAGAAAAATAAATCAATTTTCGCATGTTTTTTAGCATAAAGTTTTAAAATACTTTAGTTTAAAACACTTCAGAATGCATGGAATTATTCTGAACAATCTTAAGGAATATAAAGACATGTGCTTTGCCGATATTACTATTTAATATTATAATGTTTATTCAACAGAAATACTTAATTGATACTGTAAATTTAAAACTTTAACATACATGTTTAAAATAGCCTTAAGAAAAAAATCTTTAAATAATTTCACTAATATCTTTAAAAAAATCTATGTGATGACGTTTTATACTCTCTATTACGTTACTCTTAAATACCTTTCTTAAGATTTTAAAAGAATCAGATTATACTTCATTGAAAACGCATTATGATGCTATGATGTAGACATTTAAAACATTTTCAATATAAATATTATTTTATTTTATAAATATATTTTTTTCTATTATACTTACTGAAAATGAAAACAAATAATGATGAAATATTTTTTCTGCATGAAAAATATTTTTCAACATGCTTCAATATTTGACATTTAATAGAATTTTAAATATCTAATGCTTTAAATTTATGAAGTTCTTGCTGTTAAATTATAAGAAGTAAAATGATTTATTAGTTGTATTGAGATTAGACCATATAATTAGAAATTAAGAAACTACGAAAACTTGTTTTAAACACTTGAACTTTTGATATTTAAACATTGAATCATTGCCAATATTTTTCTTAACAAAAAAGTGAATGATTATGTAACATTAATTTTTTAAAAGAAAAATATAAACTATAAAATTCATGAAAAAGAAAACTCATTTAATTGGAAGAAAACTTAAATGCTGCAATAATTAATGGTTTGGAAGGTAACATCATTAAAATATATAAAAAAAAAACATAAATTGAGTTTTTAAAAGAAAATAAAAATAGTAAGTTAATGTTGAACTTTACAAACAGCTAATGAAATAATAAATGTGAAATTTCACTGGAAGCATTCAAATTTATAAGTATATGAGTGCATTTAAGGAAATAAGTTAAATGTATAAAAGGAATTTAAAAATGTATTACTGTTTTCTGATGAATAAGAACTGACTAATTAATCACATGAAATAAGTGTCTTATAACAAACGGAAAATTGACTTACATAAAAAATGACTGAGATTTGTTTAAAAAAATATATTTTTTCCTGTTATTTGTTCAAAACATTTCCAAATTCAAACAATAAGATTTCCAAATTTAGCATTATTGTTAAACATGCAGCATGTATGTTTAAGTATTCACTGGCTTAAGAAAAATAAAAGTGTATCAATTAAAGTTTAATTTTATTTTTTACTATCTTATTTTTAACATTTTATAGTTTGGGATAAAATATCTGACTCATAGCTTATAATAATTATTTAAGAATAATATCTTTTTGGAAAGTTAGAAAGTAAACCTGAGAATAAATGCAATTTTTTCCCAACCAATATAATATGGGCAAAATAAATTTAGACTAATGTATTATTTTCTTAATGTTAATAAAATTATAGCATTATATTTCTCCAATCTGAAAAATTTCTTCCAAAGATCTTTAGTTTTCCTTTAAATTAGAATAAAATTATCATTTTTATGCCAAATTGAATACTAGCATAAATCGATCCAGCATCATACTCGTAAAACGAAACACTAATTGTATGAAACTATTTTTCTTACATAAATTTATAAATAATAAGGTATTGTTTATATGTTGTATAAAGGGTTATTCAAATAAAATTGTTAAATGTTATTAAAGCATGGGAATCTTTTCATTTTTTCCTCTACTGCAGAATGAAACTACCTGGAATGTAAATTCGATTTGCAGACATTCTTAATTTTTTCTTACGAAAGATATCAAAAGGTATTTAGCACAAGATTTCCTTTTGCTCACTCTTCAAAATTTGTCGAAAATACGATAAAGCATAATTGCCAAAAAAAAAAATTGCAGAGTATATAGTCATTTTTTGTTATAACGATGATTCTTAATGTTAACTGCATGAGTTTTCCATGCTTCTCTTATTTCTCAGAAAATGGTGACATTCAAGTTACCTTCTTTTCTTCTGAACTTTCCTCTAAAACTTTTTGCTATGAAACAAATTGTAAATCCATAAGCTTTTTGATAGTCATTCTTCACTGTACTTTTCCATAAAGTACTGTTACGAATATCTCAAAGTCAATTTCAACAACGCTCTCTAGCCAAAGTTCCTTCCAAGTTTCTCTTAGCCCATGCCTTTTCGATCAGTTTGAAGCTGGTATTTGTATGGAATTGATTATTTAAAATTCTCTCTGAGTAAGCATTGTTTCTTCATTCACCTGTAAGCAATAATCGAAGATGGCGTCTTATCATAGGACTTCGTAAAGTTAGAAATAACTTTCTGGTTTATGATCTGAAGTAAGATAGTGATGTTGGAAAGCAGAAAGTTTACCTTTGTGAAATTAAATTCTTCAGAGAGATCAAATTTTATTGTCCTTTCGGATAACCAAGGGCGTTATTCATAAACAAGGAGTGAAGTGTCAGATTCATCTCAAACAAATATTTTTTTCATAGAAGGACCAAACACTGCCTAGATAATAAAAATATCACGTGCCACATTAGCTTTCCTGTTGACCTTTTATTATAAAATTCCTGAATATCGTAATTATGTTATAATAATAAAATAGTGGTTATTTTTCGAATAGCTGATTACATTGGCAAAAATGTCAACGTAAGACGGTCTTTTATTGGTAACCAGATACTCATTGCATTCCCATTTGCTGCTATATACCTTTGGTTTGACATATTTTACCAGAAAAAATCAGTTTCATCTAAGCTAAAAAA
>JAPDSC010105364.1:2421-17721 GCA_026290005.1 Latrodectus geometricus | reverse complement strand
CCTTAAGTAAGATTCTCACTTTTTAGGAGAGTCCGCACTAACTACGATTATCATACCACGGTGAAGGAGCCAGTTCGACACCTTGTCTAAAATTAGAAACATAAAGGGGTGTTTGATTACATTTTACACAAAAAGAAAGATAAATAGCAAAAAAGGAAAAAAAAGGTAACAAATTAAAGATACGTACCTTCAATGCGGTAGCTCTTGTGTGAAACTACTACTCATCGTTCATAAAACGCAGCTAACCAATTGGTAACCTAAACTGCAGTCACGCGATGAGATTAGATTGACAGTTCGTCTTTACATAACACCAGAGAAGGAAAATTGAAATGATCAATAAAACTCGTCTCATAGATAATCTTAGTACGGCTAAACTTGGATGACTCAAGTATTCAACCCTTTATCATCTACACAAGATGTCTCAATCTAATGATTTAATCCATGAGAAATTAATTTTATCCTTTTTTTTCGCACTTGATATCCCATTTGGTTATGGCGTTATACACTTTTGACAAGAAGATTGTGGATCCAATCCCGACCAACCTAAAGACAATTATACCGTAGCAGACTATGAGAGTATGATTTTATACATAATCTTCTTGCATTGATATAATATTGGAGCGATAACCATTAATTCGGTTGATGACTTTGTCATTAAAGCGTAGTTTATAATGAATGAGTAGTTGTTATGTCTTGCTTCCGAATACAGGTTACTGTCCATAGATTTTTATGTAGCTTTGGCGCCGCTTTGCTGATAGTCTTACAGTCTACGTCTGTTATAAGTCATTTTAAAAATAACTGTGCTGTTTATCTTCTAACCAAACTTTTTATAAATCGTGGACATTATTCATATGTCACAAGGGAGGAAACTTGGAAAATTTCCAAGCAAATACAGGAAAATACAAATATTTCGACTCACGTGCATGTAGAAGACAAATTTTCATTTCCTTTACATTACTTCTTGGGAATGTAAAGGACAAATCTACTTACAAATTTACCTTACCACTTGGGCTTGTGATAGGACCTTTGGAGTATAAGTTCCCGGGATCTATACTAGTCACTATTGATTAACTTTTGTTTCGTGATTGAAATCTTAGATAAAATTAGTCAGCTATCTTTTGGCAATAGTTTTAACTATTTTTCGATATCTTACCATATCCGTTTCATTTTTCAAAGGAGATTGAGGGAAGGGATCGTTTTATAAAGGAGATCGGGGGGCCAAAGCCTACAATGCCCACATTTATTTTCATGGCCGATGTCTTTGTAATGTGTAGCATATGTGTCGACTAGGTGATTCGCCTATCTCGAAAATCCTCCTTGTTGAGTTTTCAAGCATGCTTGATACTGAGTTTTATCTACCCACTAAGTGATTGAAAGGTTGAGTCAACCTAGCGCAACTCGAGGAAAGAACCGCGAACCTGTGCGTTGGGAGTAAAAAACACTACCACGCCACCGGGCTTCTTTGTGTCATTAAATAAAAATATCTTTACTCAATCCTCTTAAAATTTATCAACATATCTTTACTAGACTTACTCGGCGTCCTGGACAAAAATTTTCTTCAGAATAGTTAAAGTTATCTTAATTTTAATTATTTTTTGCTTTCTGTTGAAAAAGCTAGCTTTGGAAAAGCAAGAGTTACTGTTGTGCTTAGAAGATAACTCGTTCCATACTTAAACTAATCGAAGACTATCGTGTTGAAAGAGCCTATGTGCATTATTATTTTTTATATGGATTTTAATAGTTCTCCTACTGTAATGACGAAATTTGAGGAAGAGAGAGAGACAGCTCAGATTGATGAGACCTTCTGACTAACTTGGTTTTAAAAATTGAACGCTGATATAAAGTTCCATAGAAGATTGCCACATGTCCACTTCATAATTTATGATCATGATTTAAATTTGAGATGATTGTTGGTATTAATAAACAAACAAGTAATCGGAGATGATCCCAATGAATGAAAAGTTTGCGGAAATTTTTTTTTAGCATGATTTTGATAAAAATACTCTTCTATCGAAATAGAATTCTGAACAGAATCATCAACGAGGCTGAAGGATATTGCAATTCAAGAATCTGCCATAATTCTTCTAGCGTGGATGTTAAGGGTGGCTCTAAGTCCTCAAAATTTAGTTCCCTATCAAATTATCAGTTAAGTGCATAACCGTAGATTGATAAACGAACCCCAAATTCTTTTCCTTTTATGTAAAAAGTTAATCCATCTATTACCGATGATATACGTCTATTTAACTTAAATTCCAAAAATTGATTAAAAGATAATTTGAGGGAATGTTTTGTGAATATCTTGATAGACATCTTTTCTTAAGGAATGTTTATAAGATAGAGGATGGGAAAACCAAATTCCAGTTTTAGAGATGGATAAATATTTCCCCAAGCTTGTTATTCCATTCCACCCTATATGATAGGACCGATCTCGGTATACATTGCAGGGTTCGTGCGCCGTAGGCCCTACCTTCGGAGCTGGAAGCATGACCAGTGGTTATGGTTGGCCTGCTCCCGTCATGGCTGCATGCTCCATCCACCCTCTGAAGCATTGCTGGGGATGAGCTTTCATGACCAAGTACTGTTCCGCCGGCTTGTCTTTTGCCCTGATGGCTCAAGCAAATTACCGCCTACCTACTCACAACCATGCCATGGATTCTGTCGTAATCGTCGTTACGTGCAAAACTGTGGGCGGGAAATCAGAGAGATTAGTTGAGTTAAGTGTATTATGTGAGGATATTGCTATAATATATTCTGCTCTTGGAACTGGTTTGCTATCTTCTAAATAAAGCTGTTTATATTAGGTTGGGGAAAAAGAAATCCATTATTTTCTCGTGAACTTTATGTAACTTCTTTTGGATTCGCTTTGTAAAAAGGTTTAAAACAGTTTTCATGTAGATTTTTGGGTCTTGCGCGTTACTACTGCTGGCTTGTGATCAACTTCGATCATTTTTGATATTTTATAGACATTTTCGACGATGCTGTATCCACATGCGAGGTGCATCTCTAACATCAAAAATACCCGAACGGAATCGACGAAACAAAAATTGTACGCAACTGATTGTTACAGTCTTATATAGGACGATAAACACCTTTCACAATTTTAGCCACCTGGCAATTTTTTTCCCCGTTACAAGAGAAAAACGAAAATGTGTCGAATTTTCTGTTTGTTGTCTTCCATTTTTAAACATTGTTCTCGTAACTGAATTAATGAAACAAAAAACCGCAAGAGGATATTTTAGTGTCAAATGTCACCGTTCCAACGAGCATAAATCTGAAATTGTTTGATAGATACCTCACGAGATATCGATCACTACAGACGTCTACCGAAAAAATAATCGATTGCTTTTTCCCCAACCTAATATTTTTATGTAATTTTTCATTGGCAGTTTTTTAGACACTTTAGTTTGTTCCGTTCGAAAATTTCACCTTCAAAAATGGCATAAGTTTGCATGGAGTTTTCAGTTACGAATATTTGACATTCTATCTATAATAGATTGCATTCTTATTACCAAAATACTCTGTTACGAAAAGATGCTGCTCTATTGTTTCATAAATAGTGGGATCAATATCTGATTCGTCCAAAGACCATCGAGCTAACAAGGCCATTCGTGTTAACTTTAGTGATGAATCTGTTGACCCTCTGTATGTAATAGTGGAGACGTATAATTTATATAAACACAAAAATTTTCCTTTTTTTTTTGGTGAGCTCATAATAATGAAACTTAATAATAACAAACTAGATTGCTAAAAAGGATTATCTACGTAAAAAGCTCCATGAGCTTCAACAACCATCCACTGATCATTTAGAGAAAAGAGTCCTCATGTGTTACAAAGAGTGGTGTTTGGCCATATTTAATAGGTTCAGTCTTTCAGAATAAGCAGTGGTAAAAATTCTGTAATAAAACAAATTGATATAAAATCGAATGTAATTGTCACATAACAATCAAATAAAGCAAGCAAAAACTAAGCAAAAAAAACTTCTGCTTTTCCAAACATAATAACTATAGTTAGATTGTTCGTTTATTCGATTTCTACGTCTTATGAAGATGCTTGCTGTGGTTTAAAATCTACAGTAAAACCGTAAGGTTCTATTTCGAATTAGCCCTCCAATGCGAAGGATTATCATAAAAAGAGAAATGACTGATAAGAAATAAGTATATCAAAACTTAATATTTGTGCTTAATTAATATAAAGATCTAATGCATAAATCTTATGTTTATAAAGGAAAATTTAGGAGCACTTAAAAAATCAATTTCCAACATAATATTCTTTCGTGATACGTAGGTCTAATATATATATATTAAAAATTTATTTTAACAATCAAAGTAAAAAAAAAAAGATTGTTCTGTAGTTTTGTTCAGTGAAACCGACAGGAGCGGTTATGAAGCTCGCGGTCGATCGGTGGCGTAGTGGTACCGCTTCGCAAGGCACAGGTTCGGTTCTAGAGTTGGGCAAAGTCAACTCTGCTGTTTTCTTCAGTTGGTCGATAAAATTGAATACCAAGCATGACTGAAAACTCAACACTGCGGGGGTTTTCGCTTTAGGCTGATCCCCTAACCGGACTAACTTGAATTGCTTCGTATTCCAGGGCTCTTTTTTTATGAAAGCAGAAGTGTCCACATAAGCTGTCGTGCCACAGAATTTAGTTTAGGATATATATGCAATTCATTTTCGAGAAGTAATTATAAGGATATATATTCAATAAGTATTAAAAAATAAGTATAATACAATAAAGAGTTTTCAGAATATGAAGGTTCAATAAAATATACTTTATTGGAATACGAGATCATCCGTTAACACAGAAAAATATTCAATGAGTATTTTAGTTTAAAGAATATCTTAATCTGTAACCGTAACTCTGAATCAGTAACTATATATGTATTTTTGTGTATGTTTTTGGAAATGCCTTAATAATACTAAGACATTGAACATATAAAATTTGATCACGTAACATTTATATAAGTAAAAAATTGAGATGAAAACTTTAAGACAATAAATATCTTAGAGTTTTATATAAGTCGTTCTTTAAATGTTTCAAAATATAATGTACATAAAAATTGTATGTTTATAGTAAAAAATGTGTTTAAAGCGTAATTTATATCCCCTATAAGAAATTAAGTACCTACTGAATACTTTTCATATTGTGCATTTACTCCCTTCTAAAAATGTAACTAATTATCTAAGTATTTTTTTAATTATAGGAACATTTAAAATTGTATTTGATGTTTAATATAATTAAGATTGCAATTAATTTTCTTAATGAATCGCAAACTCGTGTAATTTTAATACTTATACTTTGCATTTAAATATTGCGCATTCGTATTTCAAGCGTTATCGGTCATTGTGAAGATGAAATCTTATCAATGTCATTGACTAATCGTTTACTTATACATTCTACAAATTATTCACATTCTTATTTTTTTTTCTTAAAACGAGCGAACAAAAGCCTGTTTCTCCATTAGTACACATGTCAGGCCCTTCCACGAATTTCATCGCCAAATTTTACATGCATCATTACGCCTCATTTACATACCGATGTCCTGTCGTCCAGATCTTGGCTTATATAATGCATGGTGATAACTCTAATTCATGATGATAAATATTCATCTTGATTCGCCAAGTTCGTCATAATATGTTTTGTTTTTGATGCAAATCATGATCACTTACTAATGATCCATGAAGTTTGAATTAAAATATTCTCCATTGAAGAACTTCGGAATGTGAAAACCCTAAGTAAGTTTTATGCTTTTTGTGTCGGACAATTAAATGGGAGGTATGATGTTCGATTCTGGAGTGGGAAAACAGATTTCTGTATGTTACTTTTCGCTTGAGATATTTTCTTTATTGGTTATTGACATAGATGAAAAAAAAAGCAGTTGTAAATGTCACATAATGCTTGCATGCCACTAAAATCACAAAAATAAAAATGTTCTAAATAAAATTTTGTTGGAAGTATGAAATAAATAAAAAAAATTTGAGTATCTTTTTTTTATTTCTAAATACTTCGGAATTTAAGAAGTATTTCTTTTTTCTTTAATGACTAACGTATTTCTCAGTTCTCCTAATCGAACCTTTTCGTGAAATTTAGTTGGCAGATATAGATCTTAATCAATATCTAATCTCTTAAAATATTAAGATGTATAGCCGCCCAAACTGTCTAGTGGTTAGCGTACCTGACTACAGATAGGCTCGGGCATGGATGTACTCTCTCTTTCTTGTCCTTTCTTTGTGTGTGTGTGTGAATGGTTGCCTACCCTATTAATGGGTACCTATGGCATGTGTGTACTGAGGAAGTCGGACTCCACACCAAATATGGTTCAGTTGGAAAAGTGGAGCAGCGCACCCCATATTGCCAGCTTGGCTGGCACACGACAACAACAACAACATTAAGATGTATTGATTACATTAAAGTAATTTAACCTAACATTTCATGAAATCAAAGAAAATTATGCAACATGTCACTGACGTACTCTCATGTTTTTAATATGGGAATCTTGGAAAGAATCATAAGATATAACACAATAGAGATCTCCAATTAATTTAAATTTTGAGACTAATTTCGTTTATAATTTATATTAAATAAAAATTGAAATTAACCTAAAGATTTTCAGTATAAGATACTTAAATCTAGGGTTAATCTGCGCTTTAGGTCCCCTACTTCGTCAACTTACGAATTTGAAGCGTTTTCTCGCGTATGCTCAATAACTCGTTTGTTTTAGCCTTTTCATTGGTCGCTAATTAAATTTCACTTTGAAATAGCGTTAGAATTTTCGCCATGGCATCGGTGTTTTTGAAAACGCACTAAGGAGGGGACCTAAAGCGCATTTTCACCAAATCTAGAGCTTTCAAAGTCTGTCTGAGATATTTGGATGCATTTTAGAATATAGTGAGTCTAATTTGTGGAAGTTAGTCAGTCTGGCTGTCGCATAATTTAGCGTCCATTAACGAACAATAGTGGTATTAAATCTCACCGTTTGTGTGGTGTGGAAGTTCAGAAAGACAGGTAACAACACAAGAGTCATTCTCGTCTTTTAAGTTTGGCTCAGAATAGGAGGCTTTTACTGTATTTAGTGGCGAAAATAATAGGTAGTTGGAAATACTTAACACAATGAAAAGTGAAGTTACTAAAAGTCTGTGTACATCCATCAAAGTAGTAGACAATTAGTTGATGAAATATTAATTTTCTTTCCTCGAAACCAGATCTTTCACAAAGGTTTTGATAAAATACCCAGAACACCCATATAAAGTCGCCTTTTTTTTCACCGGAAAGAAGTTTTGAAAAGTTAAATTTATTGAAATTTTATCATGGATAAGAAAAATAAATTATATCTTCTATTTTATGTATTTACGTTAATTTTGTTTTACTTATCAAAGTTTATCTATTTCCAATCCATTAACTTTCATTAAATATTCCTAAAATTTATTACTTTATCCTTGAATTTTTTCTCCTTTAACCGTATCTTAAATATTTCGGCCATTAAATTTATGCATCAAATTTTACGTCAAACATCAAAAATACGCTGATATCTGAATACCGTCCCGATAACAGAAAAGTACCGTTTTTCTTAATTATTTTAGTAGAATATTTATTAATTAAGTAGAAGAATTCTGCCATTATAATTCAAATCATTAAAAATAACGTAACTTCCATTAATGGAACAGATAAAATCCTAGATTACGATTTGAGTACATTTTCAAAGATCTATTGCTAATGAATTTTTAAATGCAATTTTTTTAACTCAAGATTTTACAATAACCATTTTTTTGCTTAAAAAAGCAAGCAGATTTATACTTTTACCACTTTCAAAAAAAAAAAAAAAATCTTTTTATCATGAGGAAATGGATTTTATATTTCCCGACACGTTTCACATTATCCTATCAATTACTCTTAATATTTTTATATGTGTAACTTTCTCAAATTTATATCTGACTAAGTGCTTCTTATCTAAAGTATAAAAAAAAATGTCTGCAGTTTTTTAGCGACAATTAAGGGTTTATTCTCGAAAATTCCCGTTAGAAAAGAAGAAATGCACACTTTTCCTTTTATTTAATACCTTGAATCTTTTGGATATTTCTACACGTGCTCCATTAGTGAGATCATGTCTTATTTATCTTAGTCATTAAAAGAAAGAGAAACACGGGGATTTCACGTCAGACTTTATCAATTTGTCCTATATTAGATGAAGCCATATATTAAACAAAGCCTTTTTTATAAATGTACTGCTGAAATACGAATGTTTAAAATTCATTAAAATAAGATTGGCATTAATGTATTTTAATCTAGACTTCACAGAGCTGATAATCTAATGGCTCAACAAATGAATATTCGCCACGTGTTGTTTTCTGGCGGGATTTTTTCGTAGATAGTGAGCCTTATTCACTTATTCTAATGAAGAAAACCTTGATGTGACGCCAAAACCCTCACTTCTATAAACGTGCATACAGATGCAAAATTGCAACATCCTCTGAAGATAGTAATCTTTCTTCAATGTCTTCGATGGCATTTTGGCCACATATTTCGAATCGCAATTCCGGCCACTATGTCATAATAACATTCAAATGCATCTTGATTAATTTAAATGATTATAGAAATTAATTTACAGGTAAATTTTTATTACTTTAAATAAAATATAGTAACCTAGTGATAATATCATATTTTAAGTTTGAAACGATTCCAAAAAGTAAACCATAACAAAAGTTCATGTCTACAGGTAATTTTAAATAAATGAACTTGTTAATCTTGGATAAACAGAATATGACACGTGTCATGCTTTTAAAATTTTAATTTAACTTGATGGATATTAGGCGTACATTATTCTTCTATTATTTTATATACAGTATTTGGAACTCCTTATTCTTTTCGAACAATTAATCAGCTCTGTTTATTCTCTTCTTCATCAGACTCTTTTGCTTAATGTTACAACTCAGCTCAATCATAGGAGAGTGCTTTTCAGAATGTGAAAGGTTTTGGGTTCAATCTCAGCCTTTGTTGTACAGTAGATAATTGGTGGTTTTCTTCTGTCTGTATGGGCATCTTTGGATGTATGGGAATTTTCCCTATTTTTTAAGACAGTTCATTATCTCGAGATGCATCATAAAAAGATATATCCTTCACAGGTCATAGAAAAGATCCATAAAATAACAAAAATATCCAAAGTTGAACAGCATGTTAGCAACCCAGCAGTTAAAGGGTCAACCAAAAAACAGTTTGAAATAAATTGCAAAAATCTTATCAAAATCATGTAAATAAAACCTTTAAATTCACGTAAAAATAATGGAATTCTCTTTCCCAAACTTAATATATTGAATAGCATTTTAACCTAGATCTAATATTTTATTAATTGTACAATTACTATTTGAACTTATATCTTTAATGTTTGCATACCAAATATATTTCATTTGAATTCCAGATGTAATTTTCAACAATAAAAATTGCATAAATTGTCCTTTATAGCACTATTAAGAAAAATGAGAAGACAAGCTGTTGAAAAATTAAAAACTTAAGACTCTTGAATTTCAATCAACTCTAATGAATAGTTTACAATAAATTTACTTTATATTCGAGATGTAGACTCTAATTACCTGGTGAAAAAAGGCCCTGTCTTCTGACTAGAAGGCAACGAGTTCGATGCATGATCTAATGCTGAATCATTATGCACATTATATAAATTTCCGTATTAATCAATTTGCCTCGCTGAGGATTCGTTACTTGAAATGGAGGGGATAGCATGGTCAAGAGTAGACTTCGTCAATTGATCCAATAACAAGATGTTTACTATGCCTGCAGTCATAGGTAGACATAGGCAACCAAAATCGTATCGTTGTTATCTAATCTAATCAAGAGGCAGAGTATTTGCTTTACTGATGAATTAACCAATCATAGCCTTGAAAAAATATTATTTACAGAAATATTTACATTTTTATACTACAAATTAAATATTTGCTCTATTTATAAATATATTAATGTTTATTTACTGCAAATCACCAAATAATTACTGTAATTATTTCTTTGAAATAAGCTTTCTGGTGCATATATTTAAACGTTATTAATCACAAACTAAACCCGATAGATATATATTACCTGTAATTCCATCACAAGATATAGTTTTATTGATTTTTCAAACTATGCTCATGCCCATATTATTTAAACTACACTGGTTCGGTATACCTATATTTTTCAAGAAAAATCCGATTTCCTAACTCCCGTGAAAGTTAACTCGCTGGATCAAATTTGGCGATGCTCAATTCTGTGCACTTTATCTCTTAGGAACTTTTCAGCAGAAAAGCTCGAATAGCATCATTAATTTGGCGGTCATTAATAACTCCTTGGCTCTCTAAACCTATTAATTACGCCAGAACGGATGTTATTCAAATGCTGCGGCCCAAAACTGAAAGATGATTATAATAACTGAGGAAGAAAAAAAAAAGGATCCCTCTTTCGACACGCGGCGTCCCAGAAAATGGCCCCTCCAGTATGCGCACTCATCCTTACTGGATGGTGCATCCATGGTTGGCTGACTCTTAATTAACGATTGCTTCAGGAACCTTTTTAATTAGTCGGAGGCCTTCCTCCTAGCGGTAGGTTGTACATTTGGCAATCTGAATTTGGCGAGGAAACGTGGGCCTCCCTCTAACGAGGAGGGCCCCTTCATCTTATGTCAGCGGATTGTTAATATTTTTTCCGCACAAAGTCGTAACAAGTGTGGGCGTGTTGTGTTTGAGCAGCTCACGTAATATTTCCTCTTCAAGACACTGAGCCGGAAGTGGCGATTTGAAGCTTTAATCTGAGGCGGGATGTGTACCTTATGTCTTGGACAATGATGTCGAACCTTTGGCACGCGTGCCCGTGATGGCACTTATGGAATGTTTGTGTTCACAAATGATTTTTACAAACAGTATTATTTCATGGTTATCTTTCTTTACATATTGCACTACAAATTTCAGTTTTTAAAGAAATTAAACAATATATAAGCATTTTTTAATAATGTACAATAATACTAATAATTCAAATAAACTTTAATAGTTAAAATCAGTTTTTTTTAGCTCTTATTAATGTTAAGTTGGTAACCTCCAGAACTCAGAGTAATTTCCAAACTTTAATATCTTATCAAGACTTTAATCTCTTACTTATTCATAATTTATTCATCTTTTATAAAAATAATTTTGAAATATAGTTTAGTATAGCCTATCATCCAATTGAGGAACTTAAGGCTATATAAGCACATAAAATTAAGTTTTCATATTATTTACCCACTAGAAAGTCTGCATTAAGCTGGTAAATATTTGGAGAGCACATGAAAAAAGCTATTATATATATATATATATATACATATATATATATATATAATAGCTGTTTCAAAAGTATCTAATCATTCCTTTTAAACGACATGTAGGAAAAACAAGAATAATTAGAGTAATTATTTTGTGCTTTTGGATGAGAAAAAAAGAGCAATTTTAATTTTAAAAAACTACATCTAAATTTAATTAATTTATGATTTATTCCATTTAGTCTTTCTCTGTGTGGGTGTGTTTTTTTCATTTTTCCATTTATTAAATATTAAAAAATAATTCAAATATTGTTAAGTTTTTTTTATTTGTAAACTTTTCAGTCACTTCAGCATACAGTCTGCAAAATTATTTCCCGCAATAGTCATTAATCTAATTATACACTCATTATTTAATAATTAAACTCAAATAATCGCTGTTTATTACGAACAGAATAAGCAGTTACTGTTGCCATTTAAGTTTTCAAAATAAATGCTTAATTATGTGATTTACATCTGCTAGCTCATTCAGCTGAAAGGTAATTTTCTCTGCATCTGGGCCGAGCGCTGGCTAGGAACTAGTTGCCATAGCCCGAAGCTCATCTTAGTGTTCGTTCTCCTAAACAAGACGTTTAATTATCTTATTCTAATTATCTTAATTAAGAATCTTGTTGGATAATCTCTCCCTGTTTGCATTAGCATTGAAAAGATTCTTTCAAACAAATAATTAATTGCAATTCAACATTTTTATGTTTAAACCTTTTTAAATACTGAGCTTCATACAAAATTTATTTAAGAAATAGAATCGAATAATATATATATATCTATATAAATATACTGCATATATATATATACTTATGTATATTTACCATAATTCATACAACTTACATTTTTCATTCAATTATGGTAATTTCAATTTTCTAAATTATGATGTAATTTAGTACCTTTTTATTAATAGTAATCAATGATAAAAATTTTATTATTTCTTTAAGCCCTGTGAGCAATTTTAATGTATTTGTAATTCAATAAGAAAAATATTAATGTAAATTGTGATTGTTCAAATTCTTTTTTAATATTTCATAATTCTAAAATGCTTTTAGTTTTAAAAATTATGGTATGTCTACCAAAAACGTGCGACAGTTATTATAAACATCGTACGAGTAATAAGAAATATGATAAAAGTATTGTTGTTATTATTATCTCTTTATATGTTATAAGATTTTTTTTATTTAGTTTGAAATATAATGTGAAAAATATTGAATGAACAATGGTATAAATTTCAATTTTTTTTTTTTTTTTCGAAATAGTTTATCTTAAAAATTTTTAACATCATTTATAAATATATTAAAAGAATTAAACATAACAACAATTGTTTTGTATATTGTATTTATTTTATATTGTTTGTAATATACTATATGACAGTGAAAATGCAACGCTTAGAACATATGAGCAGAAAACGGTTCTGAGAGCCCTCGTACCAAAATGATCTTGTTAGTCACATATTGAATTTTCTCCTTTCCAAAAACTAGAATGATATGGCACTTTTCTGCATGTCTTAAATAATATTTTCATCCTCAAAAAAACAACTCTTTTATTATTACAATTTGCTTAGAAGAGTAATTTAAAGCTAATAACTGGTAAGAATATTTGAGGTGATATGCAAAAGAGTTAAATCATAAGACAATATGTAATCAAAATATATGTCAAAATATTTGAATAGATCACAACTTTAACACCTATAATGTTGATTATTTGTATTTTTCTTTCACTTTTTACAAACACTGTTGATTTGATTTGGATCTCCACACTCAAGGTCGAAACTGACGAGCTTTTCAACTGAAGGACAGAGCTATAACCACACACAGATTTATCTGTAAGTTCGGCATCCACTAGGTTTGATTGAAGCTCATTAATTTGTTTTATTTATATCTTACCTATAAATTCCTATATGAAATCAATTTCACAGAATTTAAAAATATTCTAATGTAATCAATGATACTCATGGTTCTAGCAACTTCAAATTAATGACAAAAATAAAATTGTTGAAAATCATTGGCTTTCAAAATTTGGGTAAATCAAAATTTCTAGTATGCGATTAACTTTTTTCTTGTTCCAGTATGTTCTCATAATCTCTATTTTAATTAATAATTTCGTCAAATGCGAATAAAAGTATTTACATTAGCATTTTGAGTTTAATATTTAAATCATAAATAAGAAACCAATCTAACTGAATACTTTTATGCATCACTATGCTGAACATCCATTTTTAAATTTTGGTCTTTTTTGTTATAAAAAGTTGTAAGGTCTTTTTGTTATAAATATATATAACTGAATCTAAATTGTGTATTTTACATAATTAAACTAAGTCAAAAAATATTGGACATTTAGATTTTTATGCAAACATTTTTGTCATTTTTTTTTGTAACACTGATAGGGATTTCAGTCTGATAACATGGTTCTGGAAAATGACTGTGGTTGTCTGTACATGTAAACTCCATAAAAGACAGCAAAGCGTCTTCAGACAATTGTGCATGACGATTCATCTTCTTTTTACATGCTAATTGAACTAGAATATTCAAATCGGAAGAGACATTCACTACTAAATTTGCACAGTAATTATTTACCCATTAAAGGCCATGGTTTTGTGATGTTAATGCAATTCTCATACCTATATCTGAACAAGAACTAAATCTTATATCAAGCAGTACTTGTAAATACGATTAAACACCAACAGAAACAAGAGAGACTTTATTATTTAACGACTTTGTGTTTGTAATATCATCGTTCTTGCATAATACTAGATTAAAATTATTTAAGAACTTTGCATGAGATTATGGATTTATACTTTTTCAGTAAAAACTAGTAAAAATGAACACGAACAGCGAAGAATGTGCTGAAAACTATCCTCAGAAACGCTGTTTGTAATAACATTAACGTAATTTGGAAAAATAGAATATCGATATGTATGAATATTTTAAATACCAAAAGCCAGTGCTTGAACGAAAAAGTTTGCATTGAAATTGCTTTTAGAAAATGGTTTATGATTCAACAAACATGACGTGCGTGATACGTTTTAGAAACATTATAAATATACTTTCTTTAAAAATTAATAATATTTTATACAATGCCGTTTCCCACTGGTGGTGTCTTATAATTTTAACGCACAAAATATAGTTTATGATTTTATATCAGTTATTATCAATTTTGATAACATATGAATCAAATCTCACCCTGTTCTAATGATAGGAAAGTGCTGTTTTTCGATTTGTAGAACTAGGTTCAATTTCAGTCCTTCTTAAAACCAAAAGAGTGGGTGTTGATTTTTTGCTTTCTTTAAACAGATTTATCTGATCAGGAGTTTTCCGAGTTTTCTCCCTTGCGATATGAAAATATAGTTTATTATATATGAAAAGTCCAACCAGAACACAAGATGTGTAGAATGTATAAATGAATTATATATATATATATATATATATATATATATATATATATATATATATATTAGTTTGGGGAAAAAGTTATCCATTATTTTTTCGGTAGACGTCTGTAGTGATCGCCATCTCGTGAGGTATCTATCAAACAATTTCAGATTTATGCTCGTTGGAAAGGTGACATTTGACACTAAAATATCTTCTTGCGGTTTTTAGTTTGATTAATTCAGTTGCGAGTACAAGGTTTCAAAAATGGAAGACAACAAACAGAAAATTCGATACATTTTCGTTTTTCTCTTGTAACGGCGAAAAAGATAGCCGGGTGGCTAAAATTGTGAAAGGTGTTTATCGTCCTATATATGACTGTAACAACCAGGTACGCACAATTTTGGTTTCGTCGATTCCGTTTGGGTATTTGGATGCTAAAGATGCATCTCGCATGGATACAACATCGTCGAGAATGTCTATAAAATATCAAAAATTATCGAACTTGACAGCATGTCAGAGGTCGTAGCTTAGCACAAGATCTAAAAATCTACATGAAAACTGTTTTAAACCTTTTTACAAAGCGAATCTGAAAGAAGTTACAAAAAGTTCACGTAAAA
>JAPDSC010105362.1:16751-28681 GCA_026290005.1 Latrodectus geometricus | reverse complement strand
TAAATAGTTTTACTTGAAAAATTCGATAAAATGTTATTTGAAATGAAAGTTTTATTTATTTTTAAATTAAAGTTTATTGCAATTATTAAAGAAAATTGTCCAAATTATTTCAGTTGAAATCGAGTTAAATTCCTTTGCGAATGCTTTAGCTCTAAATTAACTTTTAATAAACATGATACATCTCCGTGTGTATATTATTTTTACAATATTTTTATAGATAGTTAATTTGCAGAGATTTTTTTTCTTATGTAAATAGGATATATAAAAATAATTACTGTTAATTTCTTCAAGGTCTATTCCTCATTTATCATGTTAATGAAAATAAGTAATCACATTTAGGATCTGAAAATAAATAAGTCATGTAACATGTTTAATGACTTGATAATGAAATACATGTTGATTCGAAGCCAGGCAAGATAGTATTCATTATTTGCATGCAACTATCTCTTTACACCATACAATACGCAAGAAGAGTAACATTAGTTTCAACGATTATATACCGTGAATACACTTGCTGATTACATTAGTCTGTGATTGGTTCAAATAAGATCAAACTAAATTCATTCTCAAATTAATTGTGTATCCATAAATGAAGGCAAGAATAGTACAGTAAGGGATACACTGTTCCATGTGTAACTAGGATCATATATCAGATGAATAACAATTGTACTTATCACTGATCCAATTCTAAGCAATCTCTCCCTTGTAGCTAATATGAAGTAGTTATAATTTATGTTAAAAATAATCCTATATAAAACTAAAAAAAAAAAATCAACTAATAAGCAAATATAGAAATTATTTTATGTCAATAAATTTAGGAACTGGTTGTTTTTATTAGTTTATTGATCATTTCATTGACCATCTATTAATTTTTTAGCACATAAAATTAATTATTATTATAATTAATCTTTATTAATAATAAATCTATTAATTTTTAGTACATAAACACTGTGACACATAAAATTAAAATAAGCAGTTAACTTATTTCTTGGAAAAGTGGCTAGTCATATTTAACATACTTGAAAAATACATTCGTTATTTAAAACTAACAAATTTTCCAAAGTTTTTTCCCTAAAAAAATATATTTAATGTTTAAGTAAAAATTCAATTATTTATCAATTATTTATAAAATAAATTTACATATTATATATATATATATATATATATATATATATATATATATATATATATATATATATAGATAGATATTAATACTATAAAATTTTCATTGCATGATGAACATATAACAGTTTTTTTCACAAAATAAAAATCATTTCAATATTACTCCAAGTAGATACTTAAAGTTTATTCTTATGTCTATAAAAATAAATTGAATGACCTCGTTCATTTATTTGTAGAATTTTAAAAGTTTTAAAATATATATTAAATAATTTCTATTTGTTTAAGAAAAAGTATTTATTATTTTCATTTATTTATAACTTTGCAAAAATATGCAAATTAAATTAAATAAAGATAGAACGGAAATTTTATTTACTTCTAAAAATATTTTTCCCAGAAGCTTACGATTAATATAAGACATTATTTAGAAATATACAATTCGAATTGCTATACCAATTCTCAGTTACATAATGAATTACAATGAAATTTTAATACTATTGTAGCATAAGATGTTACAAAATCGAAACTATGTTACAAAGGAAATTTAAGAACTTTTCATTAAGAGCATTTTAAGAATAAGTGGCTAATCCTCTATTGATTCATTTCACTCAATATATTTATCTAGTACCTATTTATTCAACAAATATTAAAACACAGGCATTAGATACTTATACTCAGCATGACATAATAATTATTTACATTAAATGTTGATAGCCGTCATTTATTTATCTAGTCAAACTCTTTCTGAAAGATTTTAGAGTGGTGAAAATATTTTGACACTTGTTTAAGGGCTTATTCTTCATTAAATATACTAAATTTATATTATATTCCAATTTCTCATTCTGTAGTTTACTTAACGTTAAAAGCTATTTATTTAAAAAAGGATTTCATATCTTTTAAAAAGTATATACCTAAAAATTTAAAACGTTAATATTTTTAAGTGAACTTCATATTTATGCAAACTATCAGAAGGTAATGAAGGGCAGATTTAAGCAAATACGATACAGTTCAGCTAATTTTCGTTGAGGGGGGAAAGTAACATTTATTGAGAATGTACGCTGTTATGTACAACGACAGATGGAGAAGACAATCCTAATGGATATTGGAGATGTTCCCAAATATGACAAGACAGAAAAAAAATAATAGGGGCTAATGGATGCAGAATTAATTGGTTGAATTAACTAGGTGAACTACAGTCTCGCTTTAAAATGTATGATAAGTTTTAAAATGCAGGGATGTTTCCTTCTTTACTGCTCCCATCTTTTCAAAACATAATTTTTCGATTACTTTCTCTTTTAAATTTGGAAGTTTTTGATAAGTATAACTAAAAATTATAATAAAATGTTTCAACCATGAATTAACAATGTATCAGAATAAATATTAACAGAATGAGTTAAATATCAATATTTTTTATATTATATAGCATTTGCTGTCTTGAAAGTTAAATACTAACCTCTATTTGCATTTCACAAGTCTGTCAAACATTCATGATATATTTCTATGAAATTAAATGTTATAATTATTCAAAACAATTTACAAAAATAATGCTTTTATGAAGCAAATGTGTGTATTTTACTTCTATGTTGATAACAATAATGAATGATGGAATTATGAAAAGGAAAAAGTATCTGATAATAATTTTATAAATACTTTAAAATTGACGTTAACATCATTTTATTTTAAATTTCATTCATGATATAAATTAATTTCGTAATAAAAATTTTAACATAGTGTGAAAACAAGAAATTATTATGGATGCTTTACAAATTGTTAACAAGAAATTGTTATGGATAGTTAATATTAGTTACTTAAATTTGAAATTCATTGATTAATATTATTACATATTGAATGTGTAATACTTGCTAGGTATTTGTTTTATAGTTTTAATTGCATAAACCCATAACAAAGAGTATAAATTAACATTTTAGTAATTCATGTTTCGTTAATATTTTTTTCATATGTTTTTTTTTTTTTTTTTTTTTTTTTTTTTTTTTTTTTTATATATAAAAGGAACTTGAATGATGAATGTTAATTAATAAAATACTCCTTGGAAATTACCATTTTAGATTTCCATTTAATGAAAATGAAGTAAATAAACTTTCATTTTCATTACAAAATTATCATGGTAAATGCTACATATACAGAAAAATGTACAGTAAATTAAAATTAAAGTATTTATAGAAAAATATTCATATATTCTGATAAAATTATTTTTAAATTGAGCAACGTATTCCCAATGTAATTTTCCCCATTCTTTGCGTTAGAAAATCCATGAACCATAAACACTAAATTGAAACATCATGAAATGTTAGAGCTTTTATTTTTTATGTTCATTGTTGAGCATATGTTATTTTTTAAAATAATGTTTTCATAATGATTTTGATTTTCATGTGAAATCATGTGCAATCTAAAATCTAAATAAATAAAAAAAAACGATTTGCTCTGTATATAGGTGTCGGATCTGCATAACTCGTTTTTGATTTTAAACAATTCCTTTTTGGATTTGAATTGAGTGAAAGACTTTTAGTTTCTATTTGATTGGATTCAACACAATGTTTGTTAAGAATTAATTTTATTCTTATTAAGACTTACTTGATGCACGTGACTCGATATTTTAAGAGCGCATAAGTTTAAGAAATATTTAACACAAATGTATTTCAGAAGAATATGTTCGATTAAAAAGAGCGTTTATGATTATAATCATCATATTACCGTATTTTTTTTTATATTTGGTAGTTTTCAAAACCTTCTTCAGAAACAAATATTCGCTCTAAAACAAATATCTTATTTTTATATTTGTATTATAATATTTTTTATATCTATTAATTTTTATATTACAAATATTTCTAATAACATATAAATATTCCTAAAAATTATTTCAAACGTTATAAAAAGCCAATCTAATATTTAATTTACTAATGTTAATATATCTAAATACACTTGTTTCCAAAATATTTTTGATGTCTGAATCAATTGATTTAAGCATACTGAAATTACATTATATATTTTTTATTACAATATATTTAATTTCAAATATGTTTCAAAACACTTTAGTATGTAAAAGTACGACAAAATTTCACTTTCAAAGCTTGCCTAACCAAATATCATTTAAATAAACAGTTGTTTTACATGAAATAGGTGAAAACATGTTGATACATTTTAAAACATTTGTTACATTCAATTTTCCTGCTCTAATTTATATAGAAAAAACGGTTATTTTTAACGAAAAGGTCAAACTTTATTTGGAGTTGCAGATACAGAATAACATGACTATTTTGCCTGAATAAAAGTTAATGAACCGGATGTTTACTGCAATTTATTTTATGTCTTATAATTTGCCTTACTTCTTTAATTTTCTTGTTATTGACTCCGTTTTACTTTATGTTCAGTAAATATTTCATGATAAGGTCATAGTTCAAGAAATTACAGAGTCAATTTAACTGATTTTATTTTAATCATGAATTATGTATTGAAAGATATCTGGCACATCAAAGTTATTTAATTTATTTAAATCCTAGAAAAGATGCAAAACTTTGAAAATCACATTTTAAGTAATTCTAATACTTTTTTCTAAATTTCCTTTTTCTTACGAAAGTATTACCTAACTTATTCATGTATTCATAACTAAATTTACAGCTTCGTGTGAATATATTTAGTAACCAACTATATGATGATTTTTTTAGGGAAACTTAGAAACAAGACTCGCATTTTAAATTTGTAAATATTTCATTTTTGAGATTTTTCAAAATAACATTTTATCAGTAAATTTATTTTATCAATTTGCACTAAAACAAGTTTAAAATTTTTTTTATTTTATGATTTCTTGCAAAAATGAGGTAAATTTTTAAGCAGATGTATAATAGATTTTCTAATACATTTTTTTTCTTTGGAATATTATGGTGTTTCCCTATCATACATAATATCGATATTTGTTTATATGCAAGTAAATTGCAATATCTTTTGTTATTGTCTGCGATAAACAATAAAAATGCAACTGCTCTGCAAGTTATTCCAATATTTAAAAAAATCATAAATAAATGAAAATTAACTTCAATTAAATACAGTTCGAAAACACAATTAATTAGTAACACGTATATGTTAATTTTTAAAATATTATATCACTATGTTTAGATTCGTAACTTAATTTTTCGAATTACATTCAAAACTAATAATATTTTATAACTTTTTGTGTTCACCCTATTAATTAGTTTAAATAAGTAGAAACATTTATTTATATAAACCTAGTAGAAATATTATGTGAAACTTTGAGTTTTATATTTATTTAGAGATATATACTTATATATTTCTAAATAAAGATAAAACTTTACATTAAATTATCAGGTGTATAAAGAAATATATTAAATTATCGGGTGAAAGTAATTTTTCAACATACTAACCAAAGAGTAAGGTATTTATTTAGAAAATGCATTTTTCTATCATTTAAATTTAATTTTTAAATTCTTATTTACTTACTAATTTTTAAAAATTGGCTTCAAATTAATTTATTATTTTTTTTGTAATTATACACATATATGTAATAATTGAACAAATAAAGCTTTTATGGATATTTTCTTTCAAATCGATAAACTATCATAAAAATTTCAAACTTGCATAATTATTATTTGTCAAATGTATAATGAGTAAGAGTAATCCATATCTGTTTCTAATAAGGATTAAATATGCTTTTATTTTACTTTTCTAACGTAATACAGAAACATAAGGTTTTACTTAATCATATTTTAATATTTAAAAATTATTTGATGCACAACTAAAAATATTTTTTTTTATATTTTATTTAATTATATGATAATACATATTAATATATGAGTAGCAATCCTTGAAAAAATAAATTCAAGTATGCAATTTTAAGCGGCTAAATCTCAATTGTCAGAAGATTGCATCAAATCTAAAGTATGATTTAAATAATACATGCAACTATCTTCCAACACTGAAAGTCATCTTCTTATGCAACCAAAAATGAATACAAAAGTAGTCAATAAAAATGGTGGGAAAATTCAAAAGAAATGTTCAAAACATACGGGTACATCTTAAAAAAGAAATGCAGGGAAAAATTTTAAAGTGAAGGGAAATTCCACGGAAAGTCTGCCGCACTTGTAGTCAGAGGGAAAAAAAACGAAGAAATGATATGAAAAAGGTGGGCAGTGTATATGTCTAAGAAAGATTACTTTTGATTTCTAGAATCTGCACCATGAGAAAGGTTTTATTAGATTTTATTGAAACCCATGTTATAAAGCAGTTTTTAACAAAGCCAGAAAGATGAGTTGTCTAGTACATGCTTCTATAATGTTTGAATTTATTGACTTCGTTCATTTTAAGTTATTGATTGAGATATAGAAGTTAAAATTAAATTACATTTTGATTTTTCACTGATTTTGTAATATATTTATTGAAATATAGAGGAATGTAATTTATTTTATTAACTCTTAGCGTTTGGGATAGTTACATCGTAATTAAAAAAATTAATTGATTTATATTTTAAGAACATTTTTTAAGAGTCTAGAATATAATAGATAAAGGATAATTACATAAAATGTAAAGACTGTAAGCAATTTGCTTATCAAATTTTTGGAGATATTTATTTATCATTCAAATTAAGTTTGCTTTATAAATTCTGAAATAAAACAAAATTATTGTATGTGTCATATAAATACATATTATTTTAATTTGAAATACTTATAAAATAGTTATATTTATGTTTTACTTCAACATTAAGAAAATAAACTTAGACAGAATTATAAACTAATCTTGCAAAAAATTTGATTTTAATATATAGCAGAAAATTAACACTTGAATTTTTTGCAATAGAATAAATAAAAATATCATATCGTCTAAAAACAAGAAAAAATATCTTAAGGTCTATACAAAACCAAAGAATGATTGATAGTAAATTAACAACGCATTACTAATATATTTTTATATTCTTTAAATTAAATTAAAATTATAAATTTTTGAATAAAGTATTTTTAGGCTTAAGATGAGAATAGTTATTTAAACATATTGTTTGCTTCTAATTTAAAATATTGAAACCGAAATTTCAATATGAATTGTTATTTGAATACAAACATTACTGTTAAGCATATTTTTTATTTCGTAAATTGTCTTCAATGTAAGAAAATATTTAGTAAAAATGCATAAACATACAGATTCATCAAGGTTAAAATAAATTTTACATTTTGAACATTTATTTAAAAATAGTTGTAATAATTAATCTTAAATACACTAGAATTCAATGATTATCCAGTTTATAGATTATGTTTTGTGTTCTTGTTCCAGATGTGAATCAAGTTTTAAGCCTTTTGCTTTTACTGATTTAATGAGACCTTTACGCTTTTGTAAGAAGTTAAAATAAGTTTGTTTTATTATAGCATTTTAGAGGTGAACTTATCAGAATTATAAGTTAATGTTTCGAGAAACATCTAATAATAACATAGCAAAAACATTGTATTTAATTTAAAACCTAATTCGGGGCTTAAAAAAAACCCTTTAAAATGCCATATAATCCCAAATGATAATTGAAAGAAAACACAATTACGACTTCATTAAAATTAAACTTGACATTCGTTCCTGTTTCCTAGATTGGAGAAAGCTTTTAATTAAATTGAGGCGAATATCGAATGAAAAACTGTGCTTCAATAATCAATTAATTTTAACGAAACAGTAAATGCTGCATAGCAGGCATTCAGTCTTTTTTTTTTCTTTTTTGAGCAAAATGGAGCTACATCCTGTATTTTTTTTGAAAGGGGGAGATAAAATTGCTTTTCGTTATGTCATTTTCTTAACTTGTGCAGCCAAAACAGTAATTTAAAACGGGATTATTTAAAATGGCACCTAATGTATGTGAGCATTAAATTTGATGTACTTTATTTTTATACAACTCGAAAAGATGTCCAAACTAATAACAATTATTTGTCAATCCGTTTCCCATAAGGATTTCATACATATATGTATATAAATTATTCGTTTTTTGCTATATATAAGCTCATGATGTAGTCATTTCGTCGCTGAAGTTCAAGATTTTTTTTTAAAAAAAAATATCCAAATTTAGCTACGTACATAATGATTTTTTTTTTTTTAACTTGCACGCTTAGTTTCTCATGTGCATTTATTCTCCTAAAATTATGAATGTCTTATTTTCTTTTTTTTATTTTCTGGATGAATATACTGAACTTTTAAGCGGGACATTAAATTAGACTGCAGAGAAGACAGAAAAAATGAAACCGTAAAGTTGAAGAAAATGAAGATTTTTTTCGGCTACATTAATCTTGGACATTATGACCGACAAATAGGACTGGAGTATAAGTTGCAAAGTTTATTTTGTTAATCCTTTAGAGAAAGATACATTTGCTTTTTTTAAAATATTTTTTAGCCCGAAGGGCACACTGTCTAAGTAAATTAAATTGTGAAAAACCCTAAGCTTAGTAGATTTTCCTTGACATGTATGGAATTAACGAATCTTTACGACCAAAAGAAATACTGAATATTTTAAAAAAATAATTAAGGTAACATTTAATTTATTTTATCCTGTACGAATGTGGGAAAAATATCTTTACAAATCTCTAAATTTGATTTCATTGGTATTGTAAAAAATTATTTAAATCACTGCATGATATTTTTGATACAGAGATAAGTATTTTAAATTCTCAATGATATTAGAAGAAAATAATTTTTACTAAACTTCAAATTATATATTAAACTTGATATCAAATTAAATCATTGAAAATCGTGAATGATACTACTTTCTGAAACAAATCACTCTAATTAATATAAATCATGAATTCAAACATAGATTTATTAGAAATTGAACATTACAAATGTTAAAAGATAATGGCTTATTATTTATAAGTTTTAATTTATTATTTTCAGCAAAATGATGATTATTTTTGACATAATGTATAGTGACTTATTTAAATTAATGTGAACATATATAATGTATTCTTCTTACATTTATTATTATTTATTCTTACACTTATAGATGTCTTATTTAAAATAATATTTTGAAGGTATGGGAGTATTTACAAGACCCTCATATAGAATAATTCTTAAGAAATGTTATTTCCATGAACCTTACAGTAAAATGAAACCTATTGCATTAATATATCAAACACACATCAATGCATCAAAAATAATACATCAATATATATCAATCATCTACGATCGGATAAAATTTAAAATGCATGATCTCTTAATTAAATATTGTATTGTATTTGCTTTAAGCATGTTCACAACTTGGTCAACAGTATTTGCTAAAAAATGTTTTTTATTCATAAAAATAAATTATGAATTGTTGTTGCATGAAATGTAGCATGGAATCTTATTACAATTATTTAATTTTTGGTGCCAAATTTCCAGTTTAAATACGCTGTTCAAAATATTTTAAACATATTAAGCTTTTGGGTAGATGTTGCATCTGGAGAATTGTTTTGTTGATTGATACATTATTGATAGACCTTGTAGGTTATATGAAATAAAGATGATATTTCTTTGGCAGAAAAAAATGAGTTTTAATCAGTATTTGGTTACAAAAGGAAAAACAAACACACTTTTTGCAAATAAAAAAACAAATAAAAAGGTGTTTCCTTAGCATTTTCGTTTTTAGTAAAGGTTATGGCATTTTCGACTCGACCAGCAAGGCTTAACATTTTTGAGACATCGAGACAATGAAGTTATTAAAGAGAAGCTATAATATTCTGCCCATTCTCTCAAAATACTTCCTTTTCATGAGTTTTTAAGGGTGGTGACTCGTTTCAGTAACTCGTCTGACTTGAATGTCCTAAACATGCTTTAGGGTGTTTATGTTAAGAGAACACGCTAGCCTTTGCATTTGTATGATTATTTTCTCCCCAGAAAAATCATTCACCTAGTTAGCATGCTGTGACATGCTGTTGGCGTTCATTAATATGAAGGCATATTAAATTACTTCTGTTTAAGGGACTGCAAAGGTCTGATGATCTCATTTCTACATTGGCAACTGGTCAGAGCTTCATTTCGAATGATGTGTAGATCCTCTGACCATCAATGGAAATGCCAGAATACACTACTTTCTTATGCAAAAATGCGATATTGTTTCTAGTGTCATTCTTCTTCCAACTTAAAATACGTCTGTTATCAAGATGTCAAGAAATAAGGGACTCTTCAGAGAAAAGAATATAGCACCATTTGTTTCTCCTCTAGTTCATATGTCCTGTTCCCTACTTTCTGTAGTCGTAATGATCTTTTCATCTGCTGATAGTATGGGTCGTTGAGCATACAGACCTACAGCATGAAGTTGGTTTTGGGCAATTTGTTTTGGAACTGATGTTTTACTGGCCGATCGGATAGGTTGAAGAAGATTGACATCCATATTTCAGAGTCTTCAATACGTTACGGTAAAATAAATGTTTACGTTGGATATTATTGCAAATTTATAACTTTTCCTAATCTTTGTAATGCATATCAAACTTTAAGAAACAGTTCCAGATCCAGGAAAACACAGTTTATGGATCTCCATCGGCTTCTGCTGCTTCATATTTTGTTCTTCTCCCTTTGAACAGCTAACAACTCTCCAAGCTTCTGATTCACTTTACTGACTTTGTTTAGATATGACACTCATTGGAATAACACGCTTACAGAATTTCAATCAATTTTTCTATTTTTCATACATTGAGTTGGAAACCAATCCTCATTCCTTGCCGCTAAATCGTAGTCCTTATTACCAAACTCAAAGTCTCCGAAATTTGATAAGGAGACAGATTTTATTAGTGACTCTCTTCTTCCATTTTATGCAAAAAAAATTTTACATCATTATCGTATAAAATATTCACTATATACTTTAATTGTTTTAGCAATGTAATATGCACACACCTACACTAAACTATGTTCATCTAAGCTTCTCATTTACAAAGCGATAACTTTGATAGCCTATATATGAGATGTTTCAAAATTTTCTTGCTCACGTTAAAAATTGTCAGATGACACTATTAATGCTACACTGGATTCCTTTAGTGAAAAGTATTTGAATGTAATCGTTTTGCACCCAGTTTGGATGTTCAATCGACAATTTCAATTGAGTTTTACCCTTACGACAATGTGTGAGTTAGATGAAAGGTATTAAATTGCTTCAAATCCAGAGATAATAAATCATTTTATAAATTATATTTTAATATATATTAGTCAATATATTGTTTAAAAATAAAAAATCAACCTATCTTTGCAGCTGATTTCCGTTTCAAGAAATTAAAGGGATAAATTCCTGATTATTTGCTACGACATCCCCTGGAGAACCCTAATCTTCCAGCAATCTTACCTTTTATGTTTCATATAATTAATTTTAGCAATCTTAAAGCTTTATTACAAAGTTTATTGCTTCATAATCATCAATGCACTTTTTTTTTTTTTTATCTTTACCGATATTCTATTACTCGATAGTAAGTCAAAACAATAATCCCCTTTAAATCATGCTTTCTTTGTTATTATAAAGTCATATGTGAAGAACAATTTTAATTCACAATTAAAGTGACAAATATGTTTAATGAAATCATGATTTATCAACTTGGGAATCCCTTTTCATGTTCTTCCTTTCATATTTTTATTTAAGTATACAGTTTTTCCTTTTTATTTCCTGATACGTTTTAATGATAGGTGTTTTATATGAAAATAATTATTTTCATTAATACTTGCTAATTTTAATTGAGACCATGAATTATCTAGGATGGATTCAAAGAAATTTAAACAGAAAATGTTTGATAATAGGAGGCAACTAAATACAGAAATTAAGTTTAGAATTTATATTTTGCATGTTACATAATATATAT
>JAPDSC010105362.1:0-16651 GCA_026290005.1 Latrodectus geometricus | reverse complement strand
TGGGGGAAAAGAAATCCATTATTTTTACGTGAACTTTTTGTAACTTCTTTCAGATTCGCTTTGTAAAAAGGTTTAAAACAGTTTTCATGTAGATTTTTAGGTCTTGTGCGAAGCTACGACTGCTGACATGCTGTCAAGTTTGATAATTTTAGATATTTTATAGACATTCTCGACGATGTTGTATCCATGCCAAGTGCATCTTTAGCATCCAAATACCCAAACGGAATCGACGAAACCAAAATTGTGCGTAACTGGTTGTTACAGCCATATATAGGACGATAAACACCTTTCACAATTTTAGCCACCTAGTTAGCATTTTCGCCATTATAAAAGAAAAACTAAAATGTATCGAATTTCCTGTTTGTTTTCTTCTACTTTTAAAACCTTGTACTCATAACTGAATTAATCAAACTAAAAACCGTAAGAGAATATTTTAGTGTCAAATGTCACCTTTCCAATGAGCATAAATTTGAAATTCTTTCATAGATACCTCACGAGATAGCGATCACTACAGACGTCTACCGAAAAAATAATGGATAACTTTTTCCCCAAACTAATATATATAATAGCCAACAACTCAAAACTTTTAGAATAATTTATAAATGTGATGAGGTGGACACAGCAGTATATCTAGAATTTTTACTGTAACGATTATACTTTTCTACATTCTATATTTCAAAGTTCCACGTTCCATTGTCTTTCTAAAAGTTTTCATCATACATATTTGGTTGAAAGTGAGTCGGAGCTGAATGGATATGTTAAAGAGATGCTTTAGTATGATAAGGTGCATAACATGTATTTTCAAACAGAATTTACAAATATTTTATTAATTTTTATCTTTGATACAATAATTTTTGGAAGAAATATAATTAGCATGCGACTGTTATGTTTTACAACTACATTGTAAATTTTTTAATTATTGTACTTTAAAATCACAAAAATGCAACATTTTAAAAATATTAAATTCTTAGATCATACCATATTTTAGAAATGGAGCCTCTTTCTGACTTTCATTTATGAATATCAAATAATGAATATGAAACATTATTTATAAATACAGTAAGCATCAAAATATTTAAGCAAATATTTTGTCATTTAAAACATTCTTTATTTTAAAGCTTAAAATATAATTTTAATCTTTGGTAATTTAGATACATTTACTATGATTTAATCTAAAATAAAAATAATGTTATTTATGGGAAGGAATATAAATTGTTATTCTAGAAATAAAATAAAGCATAGTGAATATACATCAGAGATTATTCTGAGAAATTAAGAAGCGAAATTCGATTTATTTTCACTATAATTTCTAATACATTTTTCCATTGCGCCATTACCTTGGCTCTATAAATTTGCAGAATGTTTTTTTCCTAAACTTTTTCGTTGCAGAAAAAAAACTTTCATTACGTTGTTCGAAATATTTTTTCTTAAGAGAAACAAACGCTAAAACATTATTCTTCGTTTTCGTAAGAGAGCAATAACGTGTGAAATATAGACACGTTAACTTGCTTCCAAAATTTTGATTCCACAGTATCGATCTCGAAGAAAATATTTTTCCTTTGTTAAGGATTTTTGCGTTTCGGTGTTTTTGTTTTCTTGAAATCAGTTGATTGTAGTTCGTCAAGATTTTTATATTAAAATTGAGATCTTGGCTCTAAACTTTTCATGGATATAAGAAGCAAATTATGCAGGAAATACATTTTGTAATCTCGAAAAGAGATTCATAAAAAGTAACTTAAAGATGTAGCAAATTAAATTATGAGCTGTAATAGGAAATTTTAATTTAGTTATTAGGAAATTTATATATAATTTGATTATAACCTGTGTATGGTATAATTTAAACTTAATTTCTAATGCCTAGTTTATACCATGATCATAAGGAAGAAGGAAAATAAAAATGCGCATTAATATTTCATCAAAGCTATCAAATACATAAAAATAAGGTAAAAATATATTAAGCCTTATAAAACTCTTGTATTTTTATTGGCACTTTTTTAATTAAAATTGGAGCTAGCCAATTCTAAAACAATTCTATTAAATGTCTCATTTACCTCAAAGTTATACTTTATTTTATTTAGATGTTAAACATTAAAATATTTATAAATGGTATTCACTACAAGCTCTACTTTTAACATGATATTACTTGAAAACCATGTCTCGTAAAATGTTTATAAATACAAAAACACTATCTAACAACTCATACTTAATTACTTTATTTAGTTGAAGCCACGAAAACTTTGATTTTTTTTATATAAATACTATTGTAAAAATTAATATTTCTATCAAATGTTACCAAAATGTATTAAGTATTACCAATTTTTTATCATTTCATTTCATATATAATAATTTTATCGTAATAAGATAAACTTATTGCAACAGAGTAAAATAAAAAAAACCAACTAAAATGGTTTGTATCATTTATATCGTAAAAACTAGCCTTTTTTTAAATTTATTATTTAATCTTCTATTAATCGCCAGTGAATTTTGTTTTTATTTCAAAAAAATAAAACAATTTGGTGGTTTTTAAAGTAATAAGCAAATGTATTAAGGTCAGATTGGCTAGATTACAAGATTAATTAAAAATTTATAATGTAACACGTATTTTCACACCTTAAAATCTTTAACTTTTTGAAAGTTCATTTAAATATTCCCCGATTATTGTAGATTTTTACGAGAACATTTCATATATAATGCTCTTTCCTCAAGATTCCTAAAGCCCCCACTTCCCATAGAAAAAAAAAGAAAAACAATTTGACTAAGGAACACTGCAGAAAGAAGAAAAAACATGACTCATTTATAGTTTTTTTTTTTATTTTTATGAATCAATAGTATGTTATTATCACTTTATGATTTGTTTTTGTTAATAAAAATATAATTTTTTGGTAATATTTAAAAGAAAAAGTTGCACACTATAGTATATTTCCTTTTATGTTAAATAATTTAACAATACATTGACAAATATTTAAAGCACAAATTGATTAATAGAGCTTACAGAAATTAAACTCCCATAGAAGCTATTAAATTATGTATTTCATTAGGAATCTTGGTATAATTATATGAAATACCATTTTAAGCCATCAAATACTAAATTTAATCATAGAGAACTGACTAATTTGGAGGAATTTTAATCATCATCACAATCAAACAATGTACTAATGATTAACAAAATCTGTTTAGACAATATTGCAAACTTTAATTTAATTAAAATAATACGTTTCTATTAATGCACTGTAAATTAAAAATGATCATAAATCATTAGCTTACGTGTACGATTCTTAAGAAATTTAAAGCATTTACTATAATAACGAGCAGACCATAATCACATAATAAATTCCTCCAATATCTCAAAATGCTTTGCATTATGTATGGTCTTCTGAATTCAGAGTACATTAATGCGAAACTAAATTATTAGAAGTCAAGGTTTGAAGTATAAAAGTAAATTAAAGCTTTCTCCGGATAAATTTAATTAAAGACATATGTTTAGATCAAAGATTTTATGCGCTCTTTGTTGGAACACGCTTGGTATATTTGGTAAGTAGAATATGAATATGAACCTGAACAAAGCCTTCTATTTAGCCACAAAGAATTCAAACCATATATTTTCAAGAAAAATAAATAAAATAATATTTAAATCTTTGAAGTATATATAATCCTCGTATTTAAATTAATTTTTTGTTTATATTGCTTAATTTCTTATACAAGTTTTATATTGTCAAATAATATCCAGCTGTAAGTCTAAAGAGTAATTCTTGCTATAAGAATATTTCATTTTAATTATGTTATTTCAAATAAACTTCATTCCAACTACAATAATTTATACTGTTTTCCCTATTTTTATTACGTGTAGTGGCTCCTAACTTTTATTACATTTTCTGCAGGATTTTCTGTTTTACGAAAAATGGTACGTTTAATAAAATTAGAAAATAAATAAAAGCAAAGATAATAATCACTTAAACTTTCTTAATTATGAAATATAAAAATATATTCTATGCATTTATGTAAAAATATTTAATAATGTTAAAATATTTTAAACAATTAAATATATTATTTCTAATGATCCTATTGAGAAAATTAAACTTTATTCATACACGAGAACACTTAATTGAATGTTGATCTCCAGGTATATTATGTTAAATATGTTGAAATCGTAGCTGTATTTCTTACAATATTAATTTAAAATTTAATCAGATATTATATATACTTATGGAAATTTACCTAATCAAAATATAAAAAAGTTTCAAAATATGTTACAAATTTCCTTTAACATATTTTTTTCATGTAGTGTACTTTTTTTCAGATATAAAGAACTATAAAATTAATATGGACTTTTCTTATACGAAAAAACAATTCAGAAGAAAACTTAAATAAATAAGAATTGCTTACCGATGGTTTATTGCTGTAATTATAATTGATTAGGCAATTAAACCTGGCTTCTGATATTTTTGAGTTGCTATTAGATATTAATTAAAAGATCACTTTAATTGATCATCTAAATTTAAATTATACTATTATTCGACATTCAAAATTATTAAATTTCTAAATTTAAATTAATGTGTTGCACGGCAAGGAGGCCAGGCTGCAAACTAACATTATTCTCTCGTTGCAGCTATGCCGGAGCTATGGGCCGTTGCAGGCCGGCGGGTCTCCTTGCCTTGCAACCTATCAGAGCCAGATGACTCGGTCACTCTCATTCTTTGGTACAAAGGTGAAACAAAGGCTCCCATCTACACGCTAGATGCCAGAAAAGGGTCACTGGACAAAGCCAGACACTTCCCATCAACTGAACTAGGGGCACGTGCAAATTTCGATATGGACGCTGACCCCCCAACATTGAACCTCAATCCGGTACACGCTGAAGATGATGGTGTTTACAAATGTAGAATAGAGTTCAAGAGATCAAGAACTTTAACGCAGTTTGTCAGGTTACATGTTATTGGTAAGTCTTCGAAACAAAATTATTTAAAACACATCATTTTCTAATGAATAATGGATACAATATGATCGATTAAAGAATTGAAATAATACCAGAAAATAATAAAATTATGCTAATTGAAAACACCCACGCATAACACAAAAGCGATTAAATACTTCAATTTCATACAATATATGCACAATATTGTCTTTTTCTTTAAATTAAGTAATTTAAAACAAAATTAAACAAGGTTTTAAATATATAGTTGAAGCAAATTTCTTATTTATCTTTGGAAATCAAAATAATTTTCATGCTTTATAAAGCAAATTTAAATAATTTTTCTCATTTATCATTTGAGGGTGATAAATTTTGTCAATAATAACCTCGGTCAAATAATTAAGTTATGAAGGGAATTAAAATATTGGAAATTTAAAATAAACTATTTATATGTGAGCTTAAAATTTTAAAACTGTTTGTGTTCATTACCACCCAACAATATAATTAAACTTATAACTATAACAAGCGTGTTAAAAACTACTATATAAACTATTCACCTTTATTTTTGTCAAAAAATATTTTTACTAAGCAAAACATTTATAAAATCCTTTATGAACCTGCATTCTAAAAATAAAAGTAATTAACAAAAATTTAAAAAAGTAATTTTCCATCAAGCACTTGACTATTAAGAATGCAGTATGCCATATATTTAAGCGTTGTCTTACTTTTAACGAATATAGTTAAAAATGTAAAATAGTAGTTAATGTAAATACAAATTGCTAAATAAATGCAAATAACGCGTTTCTGTCATTCCTTAAGTTTCAAATTAAGCAAATCTTATCTTAAGATTCTCAGATTAATTAAACGCAGAAATAATAATATTCATTATTTTGTTTAAGAATGAGAAAAGATGTTTTCAGGGAATTGTTTCGAAATTATTCTTAAAATTTATTTTAGTCTATAAGTTAAAGATAAAATTCCTCAACTTATTAGTTTTTAGATCATTTGAATTGCACTGCTATTTTACATTAATTTAAAAATGCCACTGTGTACCTAACTTTACGTTAAGTATAATTAAATAACTTGAACATATGTTTAGAAAGTACTCAATATGCATAACTAACATAATTGTATTAACTAATCATGCAAATAACTCAAAACATCAGAAATCCATTAAATGAGAGAAAATTACGTTTTTAATAACCAATTATGTTTTATCCTTTAAAGTAAATTAGACTGAAACTTTATTTACATTTGGAATAATAGTTTAAATTGAAAAGTTTTTACTTTAATTACTCATTTTTTACCATAAAATGTTTTTGATAATTTGAATATATATTTGCTGATATTTCATTGCTGAAGCAATTTTTCTATATTTTACTTAATATTGATACTCATAAAAAATGGCTTTTCAAATATAAATAAATTTTAAAATGTCGTAAGTTTAAGAATTTAAGGCATGAAAAAGCCATAATATATTATATTTTATAATAATAACTTCCTTATAGTAAATAAAGGAAACTCAAACTTCATGAAAGTAATGGCTACGTTTTTTACTAGATATAAGTTTTGAAAATAATCTAAGTTTCGGATGGAATATTTTATGAAGTAGTAATTTTTGTTAAGCAAAATAACCTTTCTACAAGATATCATTTTATTCAGTACAAAATATAAGAGACAAACTGTATGTACTGTTTATTGATATATTATTTTAATTTTTTCTAGAATTAGAATCCATTTATATAGAAAAAGATTAAATAAAACAATTTTCTATATTCTATTAGAAAAGTATAACCACAAAATATTATATAAGATGAGTTATAAATTTTCTCTTTTGTTCAATATTCATAATTACATTCAGCAAATGAATGTAAAAATCATTGATTATAATTATATATAATGTATGAAAGAATTTTTAAATAAATTTCCAAAACTTCAAAAAATGTTACAATTATTTTAATCTATAAGAATAATTCTATAAATACTGAAATCTAAATTAATTTTACATTATTATTCAAATGAATAATTCTCAGATAAACCAATAACGAATATTTTTTAGACATTTTCTTATTAATGTATTTTATGTTTGCGTCATTCATTTCCATTTAATTAATCCCAACCATTTGAAATATAAATAATTTAATCAATAAAAATGCATCAACTTATATCATTTTGAACAAAAGAAATATTACTCAAAGTAATGTGGAACCATTTTAGCTTTTACCTAAAAACTAATCGATTTCTTATTAATGGCCTCTGTTAATTCATAGCAACTATATTATCAATGTACATGTTTCTTTAACTCAATGAAACTAGGACCCAATTTAAAAGCAGACTCTATACATGGAATAAAAAATACCCTTCAGAAAATCTAAAAACCAATGTTAAAGAAAAGAAAAATGTTGACAGCGTAAAAAGAAATTTTTTAAATGAATGAGTTTTTCTCACGATATTCCAATGCCCAACTTCCGCACATGTACCTTCAACCGAGAATGATGTCTCCATTATGACAGATGGTCCTAATCGTTAATTTCATTTACAAGGTTGCCATAATTATTCTTTCATTTTGGGACTTTCTTTAAGTGTAATAACTTATGATTACTTATTTCCCTCGAAAAAATAAAAAGAAAACAAAACCACCATTCCAACCTTTTTTCGAAGAATTTGTATTTCTCATCTTTCAGAATATTCGTAAAATTCCTTTTTTCTTTATTTACGGAATAAGCATTCCTTTTTCTCCCTTTTTGTAAGAGTTACTGTTAAATAAATAGGCGTTTGACCTTTTTGCTGCTTATTTCATGGAAATGTTATTTCCAATGTTATTTAAAATATATAGTTATTAATATTTGTAATGGTCTGTGATACACGCGTGACATACTTACAAAGCATAAATTCATGTAGATTTTAAATTTATTATTGCAAATCCAGGCATTGCATATTGTTATAGTCTATTGTAATAACAAGTTATTTGGCATAAAGCAATATTAGAAAATTTTGTTTTAAGGATTATTTTTGAATTTATCTTTTACCCATAACATATTTTATATATATTTATGTAGAGATTCACATAATGTTACTGAGGGAAACTAAATATTAAATACTCCTAAAGATTAACTAAAAAATTGAATATTTTTGAATGAACATAATAAAACAAATAATAACTGATGAAGATAAGGTCCTGTTTTCATTGACAACTGAAGGTTATATTATAATAAGCTCCTGTGACAAAAATTATAGCATGATTTATTATTAATAAATTATTGCCCTAAATAAATTATAAATAATTTACTTAATTTCATTAAAATTTATGACAAACCTATTTTGATTTAAAATACTTATTAACAAAAATAAAAAAACAAAGTAGTGTTTCCTTTTAAATCATTTCAAAGTTAAAAATAACTCGATTAGATTTGTTTGATATGAATTTTCAAACCAGAAAAAAAATTGTTTTAATTCATAAAACGTAATTTTTAACTTATGGTATTTAGTTTCTGCAAAACCACACATGTTGTTCAATAAATAAGATTACGTTTTACATTAATTTAAAGTCAATAATTATAATTATTCATATATGAATTATTTCTTAAAATTTAAAATTTATTCAAAAATATATTTTTTAAATATTATTTATATTTTCTATAAAATACTTTCTATTAAAAATTCCTGTTTAAGTAAGTAAATCATAGTTTATTACAAGTCATTATTTATGTAAGATATGCAGGCATAAATACAAATATATACTCATGTCATCAAAATATTTAATTATGAATGAATCTAGTATCTTATTTGTAAAAAAATGTTTTTTTTTTAATTTAAACAATTCAAACTCTATTATCAGCGAAAACCTAGTTGATAAAATATTATGAAAGAAATTTTGATTCCATGTTTATTGTTCAAAGCAACATCACTAAAGTTAGTTTCATTTATATTTACAATTTAGTTAAAAGAATCAGTTTATTTATAAAATCAATAACTAACAAATTAACTATTTCTTAAAATATTAAAATTTTGAGCATCGTCTTTAAATATTTAATAATTCTCATTCTTTATTTTAAAACATTAAGTCCATTATGCAGTAACTCCAATAGAAAATTTAATTTCAAAACTAATTATTCTTCTATCATTCATCATTTATATACATTCTTTAAACAGACTAATTAAAATGCAACAGGTGATTATTAATTAAATTTTTGTAATTTAATTAAGAGTTTAAAATATACGCTAATAATTTGTCTTGGTGTCAAAATGTTTTATAAAGAACATATTTATAAATTTAATTTAAGTTATAATTAATAGTCTTGGCTGGAAAATAGTTAAAATGCTATTTTTGGTATTCTCATTTTGCTTTGAAATTTGCATCTCATATTTTATTTTAAAATTTGTTACATTTACACTACTTTTCCCTGTGATACAACATTTAATGATATATTATATACATATTCGTAACATTTGATTTTAATCTAAATAATGCAGCATTAAAATAAAATTTAAGCAAATTACTACTACATGAGTTTAAAATTAATACATTTATTAATTAATAAATTTTATTAATTGTCATAATTGTGTTTCACATTTATGAGACCATTGTTTTCATATGAATCTTATGTTTACTGAATGACTTCAAAATTTACTTAATTCAGCAAGCAATCAACATAAGCAGAATCAATGTTTCCTCTAATTGTACGAGTATTAAGGCAAAATACACTTAGATTAATGGATCATTATCAAAAAAAATTATATTTTAATATTTACATATCTACTTGTATTTTTAAGTGAAATGATTTTTCTCCCTTTAATCTTACATATTAATAAAATCTAGAATAAGCCTTCACATTTTTCTTTTTCTATTCGCATCTAAATGTAACTTAAAACAATATTTAAGTTTTTTTTTAAAAAAAAAATATTAACCTTTATTTTGATGGTGCAAAGTTGTTTGGGTAAAGTGCAGATTAGGGTACCCTTTATTTCCCTAAACATTTGGCGATAAAATTTAATTTTTTAATGATCCTAGTATTTTCAGCGTTTTAATTAAACTGGTCTTAGATTTGCCATTTTATTATTAACATTTTGACCTCTATCTTGGCGTCCAAACAATTAGCCAAAATATCAAGGGCTACCCTAAAGTAAACTTTAATCCATTGTTGTTATGAGTGGTCTCTATAACAATTAATACCATTTCTGCAAATGCTCTCAATTTCTTTTTGAAATACCCTTAATCAGAGCAACTCAAATGTAAACTTGACTTCAGTCACTGAAGAGGTCATCGTTTTCTTTAAATTTCTATGATAAAGGTAATTCATACAAAAGATCCCAAAAACAATTTAATAGTACATATAGGAAGCACATTTCTTTATACTGAGTATTATTTCACGATTATTTTCATTAGTCATGAAAGAATAATTTATACCCAGAGGTGAAATTGGATTTTTAATGAAACTATTATCGGTTACTTAAGTAAAAAATTTAAAAAAACTCTAGTGCACAAGGTTTTTTCATACAAAATAGTATCGATAATTCAATATAACAAATATTTAATAAAATAATCAATAGATTTTACTTAAAAATGCAAATTTTCTTAATATAATCAGTATCTATTGAATAATTCTTTAATTCCCTTGTAAAATAAATTTTTTGAAGAACAGAGGAACTAGATTTCTGACTGGGCAAAATGTTGTATATCAATGAGATTCAGTACAATTTTTTTTAAATTCTTATTTTGTGATTTCATATGCCCCATATGATGTGCATAATTTGGCTTCTACATGTCACTAACTGACATTCATATCATTATCAAAATGAGTGATGCGTGTTCACAGCGATAATCAAAAGTCATTCATGATATTCTTCTGGATCTATTCAGATCGTTAACGTCTCCGACACATTCTTAAAATGTGGTAATCTTCCCAGTGATATAATTAGCATGTAAAAAGAAATTTATGATCATATTCTAGTCAAAATATACAGAAATTTTGGTCAATAAAATCTATGTTTACAGTATATTATCATTTATTTTTACCAGTACATATTTTGTCTTACGTTTTTTGCTAGTTACATTCTATTATTGGTCTTCAACTTCACTTATGAGCCGATTAAGACATAAGCTTAACTATTTTATGTGCTATTCATTTGATATTATATGTTATTCATTTAAACTTATGTGCTATTCATTTAAAGCAAAGAATAAGTATTTTGCATGATGAAAATCAAAGTTATACCAATACATTTTTGAGTTACTTAGTATTCTCTTAACATGATCATAAACTTCATGTATTTTGTTCAGAGAAATAAAAAAAAAGACAATCATGTGTTCAAATGTTAGCATCGCATGAATATATTACAAATTCATTTTTCAAGTTAATTTTTGAAAGATTGCGCAATTCATATGCACTATGCATGCATTCATTATCATTTTGTTGTGAACCGGTGGCCTCATTTAATGCATACATTATAAAACATCATAATCAACAAGACTGATGACTGCGAAGAAGGATAGTATAAGATCCTTAGGAGCTATTCTGTCTTAGATGTATTTATAAAGTAAGATATTTGATCCGATACTTCATCAAAATATTAGAAAAATAAAATACATTTTATTCTACATTCGTAACCTGAATACTTTGCAGTAGCATTATGTTTGCGCAATCAAATCCTAATATAATTATTTGCATATATTTTTTACATCTGTTGAATGAATATATTTCCATTTGGTACATGTGTTTCTTCAGTGATCTTCAAATACATTTCTGCAGAGGGATATTTTATATGTGATTCTAACCTAATTAATATATAATTTATTTTCAATTTCCTTACATTCAAATGCTTTAAATTTCCTTCAATTGCTTTATTTTGTTTGAAAATTATAATAATGAAGTTGTTTTTAATTTAAATTATAAGGAAATTAATTTACTAACTTCTATTTATTAATTTTATGGTAAATCGATATTTTATTAATTGATTATATAATTTTAAAACTATAAATTCTATCAATCATCAATAAAATTCTTGGTTTTGAAACTGTCTTTGAAAATATTTCAAATTATAAAAGCAATATTCAATACAATCTCACTAACTTAGGCTTTACGTCTCCAAGTAGTCTTTCACAAGTTAACCAAATATGCATTTAATTTCTCATCGATTGAGCTGACAAAAATACTCCACAATATTCTAAGAACAGAAATAAACAGAATAAGAAATACAATATTTTATTCGGTTTCGCTAAATGAGCCTTCATTCATTTTTTCTATCCTTTTTAATAATGATGGAGTTTTTACGTTTGAGCAGTTCTTTTCAAATTGAACTTTTGTTCGTAAGAAAAGAATAGCGTTAGATGATGGGAGTATGCTCAATATAAAGAAAAGAACAATAATAAAATGTTTCAAAAAGAACAGTCAGTTTGGAATTTTAGTCTTAATATTTCGATAAGTAAACCATTTTAAATTTTTTGAAATAAATTATTTAATATAAAAGTTGAATTCTTCCTGTTATTGGAATAACTTTTTTTTTGTTTTGAGGGAAATTAAAAAATGCTGAAATATATTGATTATAATAAATCTTAGTATTTTTCAATAAGGAAATCTTCATTAATTACATAAAATTATTGATAAATAAAAAGCATTTTGTGGCTTATAATTGCTTATGTATGTTTGTATGTAATTAATATTTATAGACATTATTAAATTGATTAAATATTATGGAATGAATGTGTATTAAATAAAGATATTTTGCATTGATTTAGTATTAAAAACAAATATAATATAACTATTTTACAGTAAACCTAATTCAGTGATAAATGAATAGAATATTTATTATTATTTTAAGATTGTTATATTTTTACATTAATTATATTATGCAACAGATAATCGTAAAAATATCTATTGTCAATATTCCAAGTTTAATTGCAGAACAACTTATAAGATCATCCCCCACATTAAGAATACATAGTATTTATGCATATATAAGGGAGAATTTCTTTTCTAAAATACTAATTTTTAAGAAATAAAAAATCAATTATATAATTTTTTTCACTATGGATCAAAAGTCAAATAACAATTTTAAATTATTGATTACAGCTTTATCAAATGAAACAACGTGAACGTTTTGCATCAGATATTATAAATACCTTACTTTATTAGACTCCATTGTTTCAAAATATATTATATAAAACTTAAAATAAACATTTTCCATCCACTCTAATTGATTTATAAAAGCACTTCATGTGACACAATAGTTTAAGCCTGGTATTCTAAATTGTCGTGAATGAGGCAGGAAATCACAATATATGAGCAATACTGTTCAATCTCAGCCGAAGGCGAAGACCACCGTGCTCGTCAAAGAAAAAAGTACTTAAAACATATAATGGCTACAATGTCTTTTTATTACATCATTCCGTTTGGAATTAGTTTGTCAAGACTTGTATGTTTCTTCATAGTCATGGCTACAAAATAGCAAGACCTATTTTTTTTTCTTCAATGATGGTACTCGATGCCATATTAAAATAGTGACTCTGAAATTTGAACTTTTCAGGACACAGCTTTTAAAACACAGAAGTGCTCCGCGTTTGTAAAATATAAAGGTTGGTGAAAACAAATTATAAATAATGAGCATTTAAATTCGGTAAGATACCATTAAAATATGATATCGTTCGTCCACAATTTGAAAATTTGAAATTAATATAGGTAAACATTTAAAAAATGAAAAAAAAAACCCGACTAATTTTCTAAAGATTCGAATAAATTAAAAATATTTGTCTTGAAGTAAATATCCTTTTTCTTACAACCATATACTTATTACTTTCATTTTATATTTCTAACAAAATTCTCTGGAATGTAAATATTATAAATCTGTGAAAAATTGTAAAATATTATTTTGTATTTCATATTTTTATTCTTGAAAGTGTTATTTCCTTGAGTCTCATTAACAGCCACTTCTAAACTCTAATTGGTTTAACATGATTTTGTAACGTAACTCTGGCAATACACTGCTTTGATTTTATAAAATTTTTAACTTCTTAAATTAAATTTGTTCTGAAAACAAATAATTTTATACAAAAATGCCTTTTTCATTTTTAATAAATTTTTCTATACTGTTTCTAGCTAAACAATTTAAAAGATAATAAACTTTTACGTCAATCATAAACACTACACTTAACACTACGTCTAACATTTATGAATTCAAAGTTTTTAAAAGCAGATGCAAAGTTTCATTAAATTTATTAAAAATAATCATGTTTTTCTAAAATGTGATATTTTTTTCGAAATTATGCTGGAAATTGTTATGACATGAAAATTTTTTAACATTATTTTTTCATTAAAATATAAATGCAGTATGTCAAATCTATATTAGATTTAAAATTACAGAAAATAGTTGACTACTCTCGTATATTTTCTATTTTTGAAATTATCATTGATTCGGTTAAAATTACCATGAAAGTCTCACATACAACTGAATTAAATTAAATATGTCAACAATAATTTAGATTTAGATTTCCTTTAACCATATACATGATTGAGATGAATAAGTAGATATTTCTCAGCATGTATTACAAAATGTCAAGTATTTTGTCAAATTCATTAATATGCTTAAACTCTGTAACATGATTTTTGCTTTCATTTTAATATACCCGTCTCAAACATGAAAATATAATTCTTAGCTGTCTCAAAAAAAAAATAAATACTATGAAAGTAAATTTTTTTAAAAATCTTAAAAATTGTAAAATATGAGAATAACAATAAAATTAAGTTTACGTAAAATATTCAAATTCTAGAACCCAATCCATCATGTAAATATTTTAATATTTGGAATAAAAATAGATAGCATATTACTTTGCTTTCTTTTAAATCGTCTATAGTTTATAAAAACAATGTTACTTTTCTATCCGCTTTGCCAATTAGTTGAAATTATCTAGACATTTTATAAATCATTTCATAGCAGCATAATTATTTGCTTGTATCGAAAAGTGCATAATGTTTTTGCATTATGTACCTTTCCGATTGCATATTTCAAAAGGTACATTACGTAAAACACGACGTGCCTTTCATGACATGAGAATAATTAAGTTGCTTTGTTTATGTATTTATAATAAAATTAAATCACTTTTTACTACATGACCAATATGTTCAAACAGCTTTTTTATTAAATAAAAGTTAAATTGAGTTTTGATTTTTACTACTGATAATTTATCATTTCAGTCATAAACATGCCAACATAAGTTTCAAGAGAATTCAAAGATATTTATCTTAACTTTACAAAATATACAAATTAAATATTTTGAGAATTGGATACACACAAGCGTATAATATATTAAATATATCAAATTAAGTTAATAAATGTTCACAATAACATTACGTTTACATTTATAAGCGAAAGCATTCATTTTATTACACGTGTTGTTTAAATGTAAATGTACTTAAAAGGTGTTTAAGCTCCAGTGTTTAATAAAAGACCGAAATAGAATAAAAAAAGTAACAGTATTTTATTTTTGTCAACAACCTCTTTTTCTGTTCGAAAACTTTCTTTTGAGCAATAAACTACTAGTAAAACAATCTGCTTAAAAACTTAAACAACACATCAAGACGTTAAAAAGTTTCCACTAAAAGTTTTAAAAACATCCCAGTTGCAACTTGTTTATTTTTCTTCTTCTCTTTCTCTCGGACACTTCACGTGGCGTGTTTTCTTCTTCCCAAGACTTCTCGGAAAAGTTAGAAAAAAATCTTAGGGTTGGCGAGAGTAAAAAAAGATTCTCCTAGTAAGGAGGAAAAATACAACAGAAGTTTGGTGATCTTCCATTGGCGACGCAATATCTAAAAAAGCAATACATTCCCAATAAACAGGTCGAACTCTTATCCACTTTGAAGTCATGGAGGATTAGAGTCCAGCTTTTCTTTCACCCTGACCGTAATAAATGACCTGAACACTGACTGTTATATAAGGCATTTTACGTTCGTCCTTTTTAGTCTAGAAACTTTGCTGTGTGACCATTCCTCTTTAAGTTAAGGATATTTTCTCTTAAACTGTCTATAATTTTTCTGTTTTCCTTTTCCGATTATGTTAAAAAAATTTAAATATTTTTTTTTTTAAGAAAAAGCTATATTATTTTATACTTTATTTTAAATTTTGTAATGAATATTAAAAAAATAAAATTTGGAATAAAATCTAGACATTTTATCATAAAAAGAAAAATTCAAGTTTTCTAACACTGAAATATATTTTTTTTCCAAATATATATTAATTATGTGGCTATTTGAAATATATTCCATAAATTATCGAGCAAAATAATGTTGCATAAGATGAGATATTTGAAACTCGAAATATGTACTATATATTAAATATATTAAATGTGCAAAATATATACACTATCTATAATAATGTACCTAAAAACTTAATAAGAAATCAGATTAACTTATAACAATAAATTGCTAAAAGCGTTTGAATTTATAAACGTGATTTTTCAATAAATCGTCATATTACAAAATTTATTTCAAACTACACATGCATTTATTCAATTTTTATAATTTACCTAATTTTAATATAAATTAAAATTAGAGATGAATTATATGAATAAATATTTCAAATAATTTTTGGTATATAAAACAATTTCAAATTTGTAATTAGTTGGTTGAAATTTTTTTTAACTCTAAGGCAATTCAACTTACGTTTTGCAAATGACAGTTTAATATTTATGTTTTTTTAATTTCCTGATAATTTTAATAATATGTTCGAAATACAACTTAAAATTTAAATGAT